>JABWTJ010000153.1:65177-127617 GCA_016801875.1 Solanum sitiens
TTCAAAGCTTCATTAAGCTTATTTTATCACAAACACATAATCACATTCATGAAAGCATAAGATTAAGCATATAGAAGGGTTTACAATACTACCAATACATATCATTCACTATTAAGAGTTTACTACAAATAGTATCAACCATAACCTACCTTCACCAAGGATCCTTGATCAAACAAGCAATCTCTCAAGCTTCTTGGTTCCTCTTGGTTGTCTCTCTCTATAGATCGTTCCTCTCTTCTCCTTGTTCTCTCTATTTTTTCTTCTCCCAAACTCTCTCTCTTTTCCCTAATTTAGCATCTAATTAGGTATAAAAGATGAGGAAACCACCCACTAAGTAACTCAAGGTCATCTCCTTTACACCCCCAAGGATTTTAGTTATTAACATTGACCCACTAAAATTTATAATTATAGCAAGAATAGTCCAAAACTCCCCTTTAAAACTTACCCAGAAATTTGACCCAGACTGGGATTACGCAACCTGTGACGGTCCGTCGTGCCTACGACGGTCCGTCCTGCACTTCCGTCACGACGGACAGAGAATTGCTCTCAGTACCCAATTCTCAAGAGTTGAAGTGTTTTGAAACGGAACCTCACAACGGTCCGTCTTGTCTGTGACGGTCCGTCCTGCAGGTTCGTCACAGACTTCAGAGAATTGCTCTCAGTACCCAATTCTCAAGAGTTGAAGTGTTTTGAAAACGGAACCTTACAACGGTCCGTCATGTCTGTGACGGTCCGTCCTGCAGGTCCGTCACAGAGTTCAGCGAGTCGATTTCAGCACTCAAATATAAGAATTCCAAGTGTTTGGAACGAGACACCCTCGACGGTCCGTCGTGCCCATGACGGTTCCAAGTGTTTGGAACGAGACACCCTCGACGGTCCGTCGTGCCCATGACGGTCCGTCGTTGGATACGTCGTCTCAGACAGTTTTCCAGAAATAAAATCTGCTGCTCAAAACGACTAAGCAGGTCGTTACAGATCTTGTGGATTAAGAAGAACTCGGCGGAGATGAATGTGATATATAAGAGGAAATTGACATTGATTGTAGTACAAAAGGTATACCTTAAACCTTGTAAGATTTATTACTCGATATAAAAGAAATTTCTTATTTCATGTCTGTTACATCAATCTAGAAATCTCGAAGCCAAAAATTTTGTAGTTCAAACAACATGTAAGCATATTCACGCAAGAAATTTGGAAGAAAGAAAGGAGGTGACATTTCATAAAGGACAAGTAGTGGGACCAACTAATAAGATAGTGTCAGAATTAAGCAACTTTATAGGAATAATTGCAAGGAATCCTAGATTCATCAGCTTGATGTACACTAGTTGGCATGCAGTGCCAAAAGATACTAATAAGCGCATGTGGTAATATAGCAATGTAAGAACAATCACTTTTGAGATTGCATATTTTATTGTTTATTTTTACTTTTTGAAGCTAAATATATTTTATTTTGCATAGTCCAAATTTCTAATTTCAGTAGAAGGAAAGAAGTGGGTGATGACTGGTGTTCGTGATGCTTGGAGGCGACACAAGCAAAAAATTAAAAAGAACTTTTTTTTATAAAAACAGTACCCTTGAGGATATGCTAGAAAAACGTCCGGATGGCATTTCAGATAATCGATTATGCCAGATGTTCAAGTATTGGAAACATCCAACTGTTCAAGTAAGGCTAAAATAATGCATTTCTACTCATCGACATATTTTGCATCATATCTATTCTTTTTTTATTCATCAATTCAATTATATATTTTTGTTTGATAATAGGCCATATGCGAAATGAATTCTCGAAACAGGAAAAAACTAAAGTTGAGGCATCGAATGAGACCTATTAATTTTGCAAGAGTAAGCGTGGCATTGGTAATACTAATTAGCTACCATTTCTTCAAAAATCTGAATTTCATTTTTTTTGTACTTTATTAGAACATATTGATTTTTTTTAATTTCTATTGATATAATCTGTAGCGTGCAGCCAAAGGCAACAATGAAGAACCATCAAAGCCTGAAATGTTTATTGCAACTTGTACAAAGACAAGAAAGGAAATCCAGGCTGATACTCAAGTTGTAATAGTATGTTTTTAATGAGGATTAGTAGTGAATTTAATTCATACTTATAATTTATATATTGTGGGGACTTAGACTACTACTATTACTACTACTACTACTCCTAATTTTTTGCTAGGAAAAGTTCTTAGATTTTTTTAGTTCTTGATCGCTATCATAGGACTGTTGATTTGTTGAGAGGGGGTCAAATTTTTATTTTAAAATGCTTGAGATGCTATACAATTTGCTGGGAAGGGATGTCAATTAAAATTAACTAAATGAATCATAAACTCTGGAAATAGTGCTGACAGTTCACTATGGATGCCAATTTTATTCGATAGGCTGAACTTCAGAATCGCCAAAATTCTGGCGAAACAGATGATTGTGCATTTAGGGCAGTGTTTGGAAAGGAGCATCCTGATCGACTTAGGTGTTATGGTAGATCAGTGACAACAAATTCTTTGAAGAAAGAAGAGGAAATTAACAAGCTAAAACAAAAGCATTTCAATGAAATCACTTCTCTAAAGGAAGAAACGAGAGAAGAAATGCGACATTTATTCAATCAATTGTTGCCAAGCAACCCTGGATTAAATTTTCAAGATATACCAGGGTGTGTTGGATCTAACCATTCTTCACCCGTTGATGCAAGTAGCGCACAAGCTCTAAGAGGTACAAATCTTCCACATTCTTCACGGTCAGCTCGTGATTCGGTTCTTCAAAAGGTATTTTGTATTGCACATTCTATGTTAATAGTCTGCATATTGTTATCGATATCCAAGGTAGTTGTTGTTTTGTTGATTGTGTATCTCCACTTATTGTTGACTTGATTGATGTTTTTCTGGAAGTTGTCCAATGTGTTTTCTTCACCTATTTTTCTAAGGTTTTACGGTTTTGATTGCTTGCTTTCTTCAGACAGTTTACTTTTCCTGTGTATGACATAAAGAGGATAAGATTTATAGGTATATTTGCATCACTCTGGAAGAACACAGAACTCTGTTTTTACTGATATGCCTTGTATTATTGGTTTTCTTTTTTCCTTGTATGGCTGTGGAATTATTCTTGTGGGAGAAAGGATTTGGGTTCCTGCTTTGACATAGTTGTCCTCTATAGTGATATTATAATTCTTGTTATAATAGAATTTTGTATACCTAACAATTCTAACTCACAATTACTTTAGATTAGTGAAACTTGTTGAGCGGCTGATTTATTCTATTGAAAGATCAGTTATTCTGATGATCATATTTTGGTCAATCTGTTATAATTGGAGATACAGTGGGTGGTCCATAAAGGACACTTCTTGAATTAATAGTGTGAGTTTGAGAAAAACATTGAATTAGAGTAAGGTAACAGAAGATCTGTGAGCTTGTTATTGAAAAAAAAAAAAGACATGACCTAATTTTTCTTGTTTGAAAAAGCATAATGGTACAAACTTTAGTTTTCTGGTTTCGTATTATAGCATGTCACTGCCAGGTCTGATTTTGTGAATCAAAAGACGCGAGATACTTGTTGCCATATGTTTTTGATCGGTTTCTGCACACAAGCTTGTTATTTAATTCATTCTTATGAAGTAGTTCATCTCAATCACCTACAATTAGTAACTGCCCTTAGCAAGATTAGGCAATTGTTTATGTGTGTTGTACTGTTGAGTTATGTCAGCTTTATGGCTTCATTTGACTAAGTAATTAGCAGAATGTAGGCATGTTGACACTAGAATTCCAGTTGTCTAGCAGTTTTCCTGAGCTCATTGATGGCGTGTTGCATCTTCCATGGAGTTTTGGCATTTCTGTTGAGGCATTTGGTTAATAGCTATGAATCGACCTCCAATATCACCTTCATGTATCCATGTTGAACAGACCATTCCAGTCAATGTAAAGTTGCCTTACTTTCAGCCTGGTTGTTAGAGTGACAATTCCCAAAGGAATAGTAAAAGCATACACCAAATTTTCTTGTGTCTGTGAGTATTGCCAAGGGAACCTGAAAATAATTTCCAGATATAATTGGAAAAATGCCCAGACACAAAGATGTGATCAATGGAATTAGTTCCTCTTGTAATTTCAACAAGAACAATCTGCAGGTTCTCTTGCAACAAGAACAATCTGAAGTTCCTCTTGCAATTGCAACAAGAACAATCTGGGAAAATGTCCAGACACAAAGATGTGATCAATGGTCTGTTTTGTACATTTAATTGTGATGAATTTTTATTTTTGCCTACTGTTTTTATTAGATTTTATCATTCATATTTTGGTTTACTTTGTACATATTTAAGATCATTTAACTGTTATCTCTCAGATTTTATCATTCATATTTGCCTACTGGGACAATCTTGGAATACATGTCTACTGTTTTCTTCAAGATTTTATAGTTTTTGTAGATGTTTGGGGATCATTTAACTGTGAAGGGTCTGTGAATTGAACAATGACTAGTGAGCATATGAAATACACGGTTCTCTAACTTAAAATTTAATTTTGCATGTGCAGGAAAATGCCGCTGATTGAATTTGATGAATGAGGATAGAAGTAATTAAACTTGATTATCGTAGTGAACGATAAAAAGTTTTTTTACTATTATCATTAATGTTTGAATACATTTGGTTTTGTGGAATGTATTGTTAGTAGAGATTTTTATGACATCTCGCTCTAAGTACAAAGACATGTTTCGTAATTTATATTTGAAATATATAATTTCCAATTATGCATAAGCTAATTTCATATTAATTTTGATAATTTATTATATGCAAACTAAAATTATTATTGTTAAAAATGAAAATTTGTGGCTACAAAATTTCTACACAACATTGCAATACTTCAAAAGTGTGGCGTATTGATAAGAAATTTTATCTGAAAAGTTACACTTTATAAGTGTTGTTGTCGATGAGATAAATAAGGCTACACTTTTAAAGTGTAACCAATAATGACGCAAAGATCTCACTTTTAAGTGTAGTATAATCATATAAAAGTGTTGCTAATGAAATACTCCAAAGTGTGGCCTTTATACCTCTATGGCCACGCTTTTTAAGTGTTGCTGCTTAAGCGACACATCAAAAGTGTTGCCTAATGTGAAAGGTTACACATTTTTTGGGCACCCCCTAAAAAGTGTTGCTTAAAGTCCAAATGTGTAGCCTTTTATAAAAGGCTCCACTTTACAGGGGTGGCCGTAGGCTTAAAATGTTGTAGTGACCACGCAGATTCCAGAAACAACCTTAGATGGCTTTTAAGAACACTTGACGCTTTCGCGAAGATATACATGTAACACAACTTACAGAAACACAAACGGAGATATTTAACACAAATTAAATAAAATATTTAATCTACAAAAGAATAGCGCGAATGAATACTTACATAAGCAATTCCAGCCTTTTCATTTACCCAGTTTTATCACTTTTCTTGCGAAGAGTTCGAAAATAAAATTATGAAATTGATGGATCTTTTCCAGTGGGTTCTTTATATAATGAAGGAAGATATTTGTGTTATAAATGCTGATTATGCTGTTATTTTCTTAAAAAAATATATGAAAAAAGATTTATGATTACCATTCTCTTGTACATCACTCGATGAAGTATACAACCACCAGTATGAAGTGATGCACCAACATTTGAATCACGATTTTTTTGTTCTGCTCGGACTTCATCTTGAATGCAGTAGACTCTTAGTGACCCTTTATCTCCTTGAATACCGCATCCCCCATCCAATGTTGTCTTCGGAGGCAGGTTTTTTCTGACATCTTGAAAAAGTTGTGTCATCCTTGCAGATGACATGTTCTCAAATATGTCGTATATCATCTGTATAGTGAGGGAGCCATTTGAATTTTTTCTGCATATAGCAAATGAAAACTGCATTAGCTATACAATCTCACACCACCTGTATAAAGAAATGATACCCCTTTCCCAACAAGCATATTTATCTGATGCAATACATGATCCTTTTAGTAGCCCCTCTGGCTCACGTCACATTAACTTCAACTATAAGTTATTTTACGTAATGTGAAGCTAGTTCCTTTTTATTTCAATGCCTACAAGTTTCACATCTTTCTCGTCAAGGCATTCGTGTTAGCACTATTCCACATAGCATGCACAATTCACTTATATTCATCTACCAAAAAACTTTTTGCAATTCCTTCACAAGTTAAATTAAACTTGAACTAGGACTAATTTGTTGCTTTCGACTTGATCTCAAATTTAGGAACGTTAATCTCAGTTCCACTTACATTCCTGGAATTTCTCCAAGTTAAAGTAATCCTAAATGCTCAAAGAAGTTACTTATCAGTTACTATCAAAACAAATCAATAAAATGACCGATGAACAACAGAATGTGTGTAATCTCCCTTCATATACCTATGGTGTTGTAGTGAAGCTAAGCCAATTAATCCATCAACTATGCTGCAAAGTCAGGTTAGTTTGAATTGATTTTCCTTCATGGTATACTAAATCTAAGTAAGATATAAGTATGTTCAAACATTTTTACAGGTTTAACTTTAATGAAAACATCCCACAACAGCAATCCAGTTCACAAACTGAAAAAAAAGATTGAATTAAAAGAAGGGGATCCATATTTCCAGTAGAAGTTGTTTTCTCCTATGAGGTTCTGTATGAAAGGATAACCAACTGAAAAGTAAAAGATGATGAGCAGAAACCTTAATGAACAGAATCATGGTCAATATCGAGACTGTATAAAGTAGAAAATTGTTATACATTAATATCATTTACAGTCTTAAACAGCTAGCAACACAAACATATTAAAAATGAAAACTAAACTTAACTGGACAAGTCAAGAAGTTAAACCTTACCTTGAATTCCTCCAACCCAATGAGCAAGATGAAGAATTACATAAGAGAAGCAAGAGCTAAAATGACGCAAACAAAAGATCATAACAAGATTGCAGAAAATCTGTGTATAGTGTCCTTACCTCGAATTCTTCATACCATATATAACGAGTAGATGAAAATTCTTCCATGAGGGTCTAGCCGATTCAAATTTTCTAAGAATGCAACTAGAAATGCCTTCAATAACTATCTTATGAGGATCAAACCTACATAAAATATAGTGGTTATCGAACATATAAACAGATAAAAAATTCAGTTAAACATATGTATTATTAAACGTTAGTCTTATTACCCATCCTCTTCAGGTACAATCCAGATTCAATGATCATTGTCCCCATTGCCAACTATACTAGATGAGGTGACTGGAGTCTTACTGGTCGTTGATGACATCAATTGTCCAAATTCTTGATTTATAGGTTGGGACTGATTAGATTGAGTTTGAGATACAATGTTACGAGGTTAAGATCGATTGACCTCAAGACTAGGTTGAGTAAAAGAAGACCCATTTACATGGAGTAAACCCGTTTGAGAATAGAGGGTGTCACATCCGGGAAGCACTCCCTAGACGTAACCGGCGTCGGCGTCCTCATCGAGGACTAAGACTAACCTCTTAGCTTATATCATTACATTCATAGGTTAAAAATTCAGAAAATTTAAAAACTTTTCTTCTATCTATCGTGAGTTTTACATAGACCTCTCGCATACACATAATATAGTCATATCGAGTATACCCCTTCGTATAAGAAGATTACATAGTCTTATACTTCTATATATATGTATATATATATATATATATATATATATATATATATATATATGTATAACATAGTCTTGTCTCATCTCATAACCATCTAAACAAGAGTATAACAATTGGGCATAGCCCATACATCAATAAAATAAAAGTCACATATAGGCTATACAATCTTTAGTACTCAAATGAAAGGAAATGAACATATTGTCTTTAAGACTAATCAATATCCGAAGCTAGAAAATGGCATTGTCCTCAAAGTAATGAGGACCTACCCAACTTGAAGAATGAGAATCCAACTCTTCCTTCAAAAGTCGTCACAAGCCTTCAACGACCGAACCTAAAAATATTGGGTAAAAAGGGAGAAAATGGGGTTAGAACTATCAATTGTACTAAGTATGAGACCATATGCACACACAACACAACATCATGCTAAAAAGGGACATTTCATTAATGTATGCAATTTACTTTGAAGAACCTTATGCACATTTAAGAAACCATACAAATCAATAAGACATATTCATTAATTCAAGACCATGTACATCACAAGACCAACCATACTTAGTCTAGTCAAGCTAACATGCATATCAACATAAATGAGCACATAATCAAGACAACTCTATCATTAAGTTATAACATCAACAAGCATGTATAAGAGCTCATAACATCATAACCAAAGCAAGACTATTACTCATGAACCCTTATTAAGTCCAATAGTGAAACGACCAAGCAAAGCCCCATAACGTTACTCAATCAAGTAAACCCAACAAGAACTATAAACAATGTCCAACTTCACATAGAATATCATTAAGAGTACATAGCGTCATACTTTAGCAATAGAGACCAAACACATGTTCATAAGTGAAACCAACATCATATAGTATCATCAACATGTAAGATCATCATATACATATCATTTACATTTATAAGAATATACATACATAAGAACAACCTCCTAAGACTTCCCTCAAGGCTAACTAGTGCAATGTTTAGGTAGAGTTTCATACCCCTACCTAGACTAAGCTAAACCCCTTAGGTCATCTTAGTTAGAGTTCATTCCTTTAGTACATTTTACCTTTTGGGAACATCTTGCCTTAACCAACATAGACCACATGATCTAATATGGAATCCAGGTGTCATGGACCCTACACCGCAAGAAGGCAGACTACTTGTCAAGGTAGCCCCAATACATGAACATAGCTTCTATTGTGGATCCACTAGCTAGTATTCCTATCGGGGAAACATAGTTCAAGAACTAGGAGATATAGTTGGGACCCTCTTTATGCTACATGAATTATAGTCTCCAATCTCATGAGTACATTAGTGATCCTACCTTCCCTATGTGGGAAGGGACACTCCTCACTCTAGTTCACTCGGTGCTAAGCTGGAGTCCCTTTTCAAATGTCTTTAATCCTTTATTAATCATCATAGCTTAATGTAGGTCATAGGGTCTATCACTTATATAATCATCATCATACCTCAATAAGAATTTCATGAGTATTTTCCTTTCATTACAATTCATACATGTGAGTTTAGCACATTTACATAGTCACATCATAATAAGCCACATTGGTAAGTTATCACCATCCTTATAACATTTACATCTTAGCCAACAACTCACAATCCATAGTTCAAGATATTTCAATTCAACATCATACCAACCCTATCAATCTTAATATAAGGTATACTTCAATACCACATCATCACTTAACACAAGTAATCATAATTGAAATAAAGAATAGAGATCGCAAGACTTACCCAATCTCCTTCACAATGTCATCATCAAGTTCTTACCATCAACCATCCAAATCAACCCAACAATGGTATAATATAATCACACAATAGTAATCAACATAATAATGAAGCCAATTGAATCACTACACAACAATTCATCAGCAGTTCATAGCCTAGATTTAGAGACTTAGGTCAAGTTCATGATCTACTTCACAACCTAGGTCAATTACTCAAGAACTAGCATAATTGGATTACAATACATCACAATCTACTAATAATTGGCATAATAACAATATAGAATAGTAATTCACACATTAACCAAGCTAATTGTATCAACACTACATAATTTCATTCAAGATCACAACCTAGGGTTAAGGGGAAAAGGTCATCTTTCCACAAACTAGGTCAATGCATCAAGAAGTAGTATAATTAAATCATAATACATGTTAATCTACTCATAATAACCAAACGGAATCATAAATAAATCAATTGACAAGATCAATTTCGTATTGGAAGTAACCACTTGAATTTCATATTTTTGAAATCAATTTGGAGGAGCCCCTTGGGGAAAGGGATCCCAAAGGTGAAAGGAATCCCATACCTTACTAATTGATGAAGTTTGATAAAGAAAACTCTATCCTTTTCAGCCCTAGAACCCTCATTTTATTGGTATTCAATGGGGTTTCTTTGGGAGAGAGAAAGAAGAGAAAAGGAAGAGAAAATTTGGGTTTGGGAAATTATGAGGGTTAGGTTAGTTTAATTAGGTTAGGGTCTTTATATAGGTCATTAAATAACTTATTATACCTCCCTTAACCCCTAACTAATTAACTAACCACCTAATTAATTATCTTGACTAACTTAAAAACGTGCAGCAAAACAGTGCCTTGACAGACGACTACACGACCAATGGCCCGTTTGTCAAATGACCATCAGCCAAAAATGTATAAGTGTTGGTCGAAGGAGGCATCGACGCCCCGTCGATATAACGACGCCTCGTCGCCTGTACATGTAGGTAGACACTGCCTCTTGGCAGCTTTTAGCCACCTTGCAAGGGTCCTCCTCAAGGGCCCTTGGTTGGTCCTTCGGGATTCTTACCCGGACGTTTCGACTATAAATTAACTCTAATTCGTTTTAGACACCTTGCCACAAAATTTCATTATTTTCCAACTCTTAAAACTTAGTCAAATAGGCTAAGGCACGCTAGCACCTCTTGAACTAGTTTTCGGACGTCATGGACGTTCCTTAATGTTTTGATTCTAAAACTTCCTAAATAACTTATATACATTATAATTGACCTTAAAACAATGTTACAACTCTTAGACTCTCATGTTAGGCTCTAGATTATGCTTTACATTTTTTGAGTATTACATAGGGATCGTATTGGGATTATGGGAGGTCGAGACGTAGTGTTATAAGATAGAGATTGATTCACTTCAAGATTAGGTTGATGCATCGAAGATCCATTGACATGAAGTGCACCAATATGAGATCGGAGGGCTCGCGGTGGGATTATAGTAGGCAGTTGAACTGTTTGTCACTCTACTGTACGTGTCTTTCATTTGCTTAATTTTCTCTTTTATTGTGAGGCTGTCTTACTAACTTCGATCTTGTACCTGACATCTGCAATAAACATAGAACAATAAAATAATGTAGTAGTGATGTAAACAATAAATAACACATGAACAAACATAGTGATAACGAAAACCAATGTAGACAAGAAATATTAAGTAAGTAAACATAATATAGTACTGTAATTAATCAAACTAATATTCTCAATTGGTAAATGTCCATACTAATATAAAAATCACAATTCTATAAACTTGAATATAGTACTATAAGTAATCAAAACAAATAGACAAACTAATATCCTCAATTGTCCTTTGTATCTTGTTCTTGGGTTTGAAAGTGATCTTGTGAATCATCACTATCAAAAATTCTCCTCTTCACTTATTTCCTCCTCCTCATCTTTCTCTTCTTCACTTGTTGTCTCCTCATCTTCAGCTTCATTTTCACTGACAACTGGTTGAAAATTACTTTCATGTATCTCTTCACCTTCAACTTGTTCATCTCGTAAGCAATAAATTGGATCATCCTCTATACTTGCACTAACATGTGATTGCTCCTCCTGGTAAGAAACTTCCGAATTATAACTTTTGTCCACAAATCCTCTTGGCTTTGTCTTTATAAATACCCACCAATCAGCTTTATCTCCTTTGTTGTAAGGATGAATTGCATAATAAACTTGAATTGTTGTTTGGGGAAAGATGAAAGGGTCAAATTTAGAATATTTTCCCCTTTTTCGAACTTCGACAATACCAAAAAGGATATGCAATTTCATGCCATGTTTAGAGGTATCAAACAAATCACAATAGAATAAAACTAACTTCATAAGGGGTTCCACCAGCCATTAAAATCGATAATTTCCTTAAGAACACCATAGTATTCACTTATGGTATCATCTTGTCCGGTGCTGCTAACACCCCACCCCCCACTGTTATACGTACTTTTTCCTTTACCCCAAGAAGCAGCGTGAAATTTGTAACCATTCGCAAAATAAATAGGCCAAGACAGTGCCTGTCTTAATGGTCCCATTGCTAAAATTCACAAATAAGAATCTTGTGAGATCTTTTGTGGATTACTATTCACCTATCAAATAGAGAAATCATATCAAATATACATTTCAAGTGCTATATTCTTTATTTACAACTGATTATATTAATTCATACATATTCTTTGAAGCATCGTGAAAAGTTTGTTTATCAATGATATCATAACTAAGATCATTGTAAGTATCTATCAAGGTTTTCTCATACAGACTGCACTCAATTAAATTAGCACATTGATTTCAGCCTAAATATAATAATCATATGTACACTATGGTGGGTACTTACTTGAGAAAAGGCTTAACCTCATCATAATTAATAAGAATATGCAACTGTGCTGCAACAACTTCTTTATCATCTAGCCACCGAATATTGTCATTTTTCTTGCCATAACTTCATCCAGAAAGATTAAAGACCGATAGAGTTCGTTGAGTAGCATTTTGTTTTATTGAATCATCATTGCGATCAACTATATTATTTCTATATAGGAGCTGATATTCAAAATAATAGGAACCAAAGTATGAGATTTCTAAGCCAAACATGCTTGGTAAATAGATTTATTTTTGATAGTCTTCTTTATTTTGTTTAGGAACCTGCAATAAGTTTATTAAACAAATAAATTATATACTAAAATGACGATACAAATCATTAATTCTTTAAAATAAATTGGTATACCTTTCAAATGAATACATCCATCGATATTGAACAGGACCACAAACCGTTGCTTCACAAGGCAAATAAATCATTTAGTTCTCCTTTGAATCTAAAAGACTCAGTGGAAATATTCAATGCAATTTACACAAGATTAATGAAATGTTTTCTTCCATTTGCCTTAAATGATCCTCCCTCAATACTGTTGAGCACAAGTCTTTAAAGAATAAACTGAGTTCGGTTAGTGTCTTCCACATTGGTTTTGGAAGTGCACTAAAAGCTATTAGAATAAGGCATTGCATTAAAATTTGGCAGTCATGACTTTTAATTCCAAATAACTTTAAATTTTTCTTATCAACACATTTACCCAAACTAGAAGCATATCCATCAGACATTTTTAGTTCATGAACCCACTCACATACATCTTTCTTTTGGTCATCATTTAAGGTATACTTTACCCTCGGTTTAAGCCATCTCCCAGCAACATTCTGTTGCAAGTGTAAACCATTTTGACAACAATATTCTTCTAAGTCAATTCGTGTATTCTCATTATCCTTTGTTCTCTCTCTATTATCCATGACTGTATGGAAAATATTGTCAAAGACATTCTTTTCTATATACATTACATCAAGATTGCGGCGAACTAGATTGGTCTTCTAATTTGGCAGATCCCCAAAAATATTTTTTGGTCAAATTATGTGATTTTCCAGAACCGTAGAAGTTGTGCGGACTAGATTCAGTAATCTTAGAAAATCGTTTAATTTTTTCCCACACTTGTTCTCAAGTTAACCTGAGAGGAGGTCTAGAGTTTTCCTCTCTTCCTTTATAAAAATCATTCTTATTCTTCTAAATTCATGATTGAGAGTCAAGAATTGTCGATTATAATCAAACCAAGAAACTTTTCTTTCATTTTTCAAACTGAAAGTTTTTGTTTCATCCATAAAAATTGGGCAAATTAATTTACCTATTGTACTCATTCCCGACAACATGCCATAAATAGGGAAATCATTAATTGTCCACATCAATGTTGCTCGCATGAGAAAAATCTGTTTCTTGGACATGTCATAAGTGACTGCACAATCCTTCCATAACTGTTGTAATTCATCTATTAACGGCTGACGATACACATCAATTTTCTTTTTGGGATTATAGGGACATGGAATAATAAATTTTAAGAACATATATGGGGAATTCATACAAATATCAGGAGAAAGATTGTACAGTGAAACAATCACTAGTAAACAAGAGTATGATGATCCCGATTGGCTAAAAGGAGCAAATTCATCAAAACAAAGACCAAGCCAAACATTTCTAGGATCTACATCAAAGTCTGGATAAGTTCGATCAAAGTTTTTCCATGTTTCTCCATCTGAAGGGTGGAATAACACACCTTTTTCCCTGCATTTTCATAGTGCCACCTCATGTGTTCAGAAGATCTTATTGAAGCATACAACTGTTGAAGTCTAGGAATAAGTGGCAACTAATGCATTGTCTTGTGTGGAATCTTTTTCTTACCCTTCTTTCCCACACATTTGTTTATAACGAGGTTCTTTACAAAACTTACATTTTGTTATCTCTTTATCAGCCTTGTAATATAGCACATATCAATTAACACAACAATTAATTTTTTTCTAGTTAGACCAAGCCCCGACACTAGCGTCTTCGCTCGGTAGTAATCAAAATGTATCTTATTATTTGGATAGCTTGTCTCCTTCATTAATTGAGCAATTGCATTAAAAACAACTATGAGACATATTGTGTTCAGATTTAATACTCATCATACTATTAGCCATAGACAACTTTGAATATTCACATCCATGCCATAAGGGATTTTGAGCTAAATTCAACATTTTGTAAAATCTGGTAGCACTCATATTCGGAGACTCTTCTACATTGGATTCAACTTGATGACTAAATTCTACACTAGAAGAATAGTAAATTATATCTTTATATCTATTTACGTGTTCACCGTTTTTTCTAGACTGTTACATTGACAGCATGAGAGCATGTCAAAATCACATTCTTGATGGCTAATTGAATCACCAGAACAGATATGTTCAGTCAAATTAATTGAAAGTGATTCCTCCCTATGTGATGTCCAATACCATTATTTGGTGTTGATTCTTTTTGAAAAACATGCACATTAATTTCATCGGGTGTTAGGTGCTTCATATTTTTACAACGCTTACAAGGACACCTTATAACTTTTTCAGAGAAGTAATTTTGTTGATTACAAGAAAATTTAATAAGCTCATCCATTCCACTTATAAATTCATCAGTATATGCCGCTCGACGGGCATTAGTCTATTTACCATCCATTTTCGATGCTCGGGAATTTTCTTTTTCTGAACGAAAAAATAAATATACTTTTAAACACATAAATAATGAAATTTAGATATTCTATGGTTCAACAATGGTTGGGGAAAGCTATTGATCAGTAATGTGAACCTAAAAATATACACATAGCAATACAAGAATAAGGACAAAAGAGAGCAACAGGATACTTTCCTGAAAATAAGCTACATGAGAAACATAAGATAAATATAATTTACATGGCTTCACTTTTTTTTAGCTGAAAATGAAAAGTTCCTATAATAGTATGCTTTTATAATCACATAAGTATCATGATACCTATAGCTTTAAGACCATAAATTCAGACCTATCTTCTATCTTACTCCATCTCAGTTTAAACTGCCACATTAACTAGAATAGAAAAGATATAACATACAAAAATTTCATACACTTTTTAATCATCTGAACAGCGAGTATATATAATTAGCCCAAATATATTAATAACCTACCTACTGGTATAATCTTCAAAGCATTCTAATATGAGAATACATATATGTGTTAACTGAAGAAGAGGTATAAAATGAATGAAATTGTAAGCTAATTCTCATAGATGTGTTCGAGTACTTTTGACCTTTCTCATTCTACTCATGGTCCAACAAACAACTTGGTTCAAATAATAGAATTTATAGTAGACTGGACGGGACGATAAGAAAAGATGAATGGATGATGTAGTTGGCCAATTGGTGGTATACTACAAGTTGCCCCATATATCAGACCACCATATATCAGACCACTAAAAGGAGCAGTTGAGTTAAAGTAATAGTCGAGATTCTTTTATATCTAAATCAATAATATAGTTGGTAGGCAGGCGACTATTATAAATAAAACAATGAGACAAAAAGTTAAAGGGAATGAAAACATCTATGCTTCTTTATATAAACTTGACTTCATGCAGAAGTAAACCTGACTTTTTTGGTGTGTATGGATAGAAAGAAATAGAAGATGCTTTGATGAGATTTGAACTTCTATCTCAGTTCTTAAGGGTAGGTGTCTACTCTTAGTTGGACTAATTATGCTCCTGTAAATGATGTAGTTTTTTTTATAGATTTTATTGGCACTCTAAGCCTTGCTCAGTACCCTTATTTTAAATTTTAGTTAGCACCCTACAGTTAAAGGACTACTTTTGTTGGATCTAACTTTTTTAAAAAAACTTTGCATCTTCTTGCGGACATCTATACAAAATCTTACTTCATTAAAAAAAATTACCGCTACTACATACCATATTTTACTACTGAAGCAATGGAGATACAAGGTAAGACATTATTCATACAAAAGAATACCTACTCAATACCCTATTTAATGTATGAAGCTTCTACAGATACAGGAATAATGTACACATGATAGGTTTGAGAAATTATATAATTTTGCATATTGTTATCACCTAGCAGTTTTACAGTAGCGTAGTGAAGTTACCCTATCCGACTAGATTGTATTAGAGATAAGATCCGAAGTCAACCATGATATCAAAATTTTTAAAAACAATGAAATGGTGGAGTTTGTTATCCTTTCTTTTACTATTGGCTCTTAATTCTTCTTCTTCTTTTATTACTCCAAATGCAAAACTTTAGGAAAAGGGTCAGAGACATCTAATGTAACTTATTAAAGATGTATTTTACAATTCAAAGATATCTTATTCATTTAACTAGCATATATCACTATAATAAGCATTTATTATAGTTTTCTAGGAGTTTTCTGTCAAAATATTAAGTTACAAAATAAACATATTGTTAGAAATATGCATAAGAACTGCATCAGTCCAAGTTCTCTGTATTGTAGGGTAGTTAGGGTAGTTATTTACTATTTAGCAGTTAATTAGTTTCTATCTTATCCTTATCCTTATCGATAGTTTTTTAATCTTATCCTTAGGAGTTGGTTTACTTGTAACTCTATAAATATCTGTGTTATAATGAAGTAAGTAGTTTTTCTTTCATAATTTTTTTCTTAACTAATGTTCCTACTTGTTCAATAACAAAAGAAGATCATATTGTTATGTATTTCCTTCTTTGAAAAACTAAAATTGGTATCAGAGCGTTTATTTCTTGAGGGATATGTGGTATTTCATCAAAGTTAGGATTGTAATCAACAATACATGTTTATCAATAATGGAAGCAAAATCAAGTTTTTCTGTAATGGCACTACCTGTTTTTAATGGTGATAACTATCAGATTTGGGTGGTAACGATGGAAACTTATATAGATGTCATGGATATGTGGAAGGCAGTCGAAGAGGATTATGAAGTTCCTTCGTTGCCTAACAATCCTACTATGGGCCAGATCAAACACCATAAAGACAAGAAAACCAGAAAATCAAAGGCAAAGGACTGTTTATTTTCAGTAGTATCTTCTTCAATCTTCACTCGAATTATGTCTCTAAAGTCAGCAAAAATCATCTGGGATTATATCAAAGCAGAATAAGAAGGGGATGAAAGGATCAGAGGTATGAAAGTGCTATAAGATATTTCGAAATGCAGAAGATGAAAGAAACTGAAACCATCGAAGATTACTCTGGAAGGCTCTTGAACATAGAAATAAGTGTAAGATTGTTTGGTTCCGTGTTTAATGATTCACATATTGTTGAAAAGATTCTGGTAACTGTGCCGGAAAGATTTGAAGCAACCATAACTACTTTGGAGAACACAAAGGATCTGTCAAAGATCACCTTCGCGGAGTTATTGAATACTTTGCAAGCACAAGGACAATTAAGAGTCATGAGAGAAGAAGGAAATACAGAGGGACCATTGTTTGCCAAGCCTCAAGATGGAGGCAAAAACAAAAAGAAGAAGAACAAGAAGAATGGTGAAGGCATTTCGACAAGTACTACCAAAGGAAAAACTGGACACTCAAAGAAAAGTTATCCTCCTTGTAAGCATTTTAACAAGAAAGGTCATCCACCATATATATGTTGGAGAAGGCCTGATGCTAAATGTAGTAGATGCAATCAACTTGGGCATGAAGTTGTCATTTGCAATAACAATGTTCGGCAACAAGAAGCAGAGGCTCAAATTGTTGAGGGTGAGGAGGAAGATCAACTCTTTGTTGCTACATGTTTTTCAAGTAGATCATCTAGTGAGTGTTGGCTGATTGATAGTGCATGCACTAATAATATGACAAATGCCATGTCTCTCTTCAAGGAATTGAAGCCCATGACCATTACTAAAGTCAGAATAGGTAATGGCGACCATCTTCCTATAACAGGGAAAGGAACCATTGCTATTCCAAGTAATTCAGGTACTAAAACAATTTCTGATGTGCTTTATGTACCTGACATAGATCAAAACTTGCTTAGTGTTGGTAAACTGATGGAAAAAGGCTACAAGTAAAATTTTGAAGATAATAATTGCTTGATCAAGGATGCTTCAGATCAAGAAATATTTAATGTAAGAATGAGAGGCAAAAGTTTCTCATTATATACATTTGAGGAGGAGCATTTTGTTTTTTCAACAAAAGAAGTTTTTGCAGAAGTAGGGCACAAGAGACTCAGACACTATCACTATGAAGGGTTGGTTAAAATGCAAAAAATGAAAACAGTTAAGGACTTGCCTATTTTAGAAGTACATTCTTCAAATTGTCTTGCGTGTCAATATGGAAAACATAACAGACTTCCATTTCCAAAAACAACTTGGAGAGCCTCGAACAAATTGCAACTAATTCATACTGACATAGCAGGACCTCAAAGGACTCCTTCACTAAAAGGTAGTCTTTACTATATCATTTTTGTAGATGATCTAACCCACATGTGTTGGATTTATTTTCTCAACCATATGTCATAGGCTACTAATGTTTTTCGGAAGTTCAAAGCAAAAGTAGAAAATGAAGCCAACTGTAAAATTCAGTCTGTAAGAACAGATAGTGGAAAGAAATACACTTCTTACCAGTTCGACATGTTATGTGAGGAAGCAGGGATTCATCATCAGCTTACTACTCCCTATACTCCACAACAAAATGGAGTAAGCGAGAGAAGAAACAGATACATTATGGAGATGACCAAATGCTTGTCGCACGAGAAGAACTTGCGAAAGAAATTTTGGGCAGAGGCAGCAAATACATCAGTTTTTCTTCAAAATAGGCTTCCACGAAGGCAGTAAAGAACGAACTCCATTTGAAGCTTGGTAGGGATTTAAACCATCATTAAATTTTCTTAAAGTATTTGGTTGTCTCTGTTTTTCCTGCATTCCTTAGGTTAAACAAGATAAACTAGATAAAATATTTGTCCCAGACATTTTTATTGGATATAGTTCTGTTTCAAAGGCATATAAAGTCTTCCAAACATAAACTGAAAATATAATCTTTAGTAGAGATGTGAATTTTATAGAAATTGAAGAGTGGTGTTGGGAAGACTCGAAGAAATCTGTCCTTAACACTTCTGATAAAGCAAAAAAGTCTCCTACCAAGTTTTTTGAGAAGAAAATGTCACTCTTACGGCAGGATGAAATGGTGGATCATTTACCAGTCAAAGGTACTCGAATATATCAGAGATGCAATGTAGCAGTATGTGAACATGCTGGGTACGATGAAGCCAAGAATGATGAAAAATGGGTGGCTGAAATGAAAGAAGAGTTGTTTATGATTGAGAAAAACATGACTTGGGAGCTTGTTGATCAACCTGAAGAAAGAAAGATAATTGGGTTGAAATGGATCTTTAGAACCAAGCTAAATGTAGATGGTTCAGTGAATGAGCATAAAGCAAGACTTGTAGTTAAGGGGTATGCTCAAATTTTTGGTGTTGATTATTTTGATACATTTGCACCAATAGCTAGGCTTGACACGATCAGGTTACTTCTTGCTCTTGCTGCACAATTGGGTTGGAAAGTGTATCAGATGGATGTCAAATCAGCATTCCTTAATGGCTTTCTTCAAGAAGAAATTTATGTTGAACAACCTGAAGGCTTTGTGAAGAAAGGAAATGAGGACAAAGTTTATAGGTTAAGAAAGGCACTTTACGGACTTAAACAGGCATTAAAGTCCTGGTATGGTCGAATAGATGGCCATTTACTTGGCTTAGGCTTTGAAAAGAGTCTATCAGAATCTACTCTTTATGTGAAACATCATTGCATTGATATTCTTTTTGTGTCTATATATGTGGATGATGTACTAATTACAGGAAGCAATACAACGCATATCGAGGATTTCAAGCAAGAAATGATGCAAGACTTTGAGATTACTGATCTTGGTCTAATGTCTTATTTTCTTGGTATGGAAATCAAGCAGAGACACGATGAAGTTTTCATTTTTCATAAGAAATATGCTAAGGAAATTCTCAAGAAATTCAACATGGAAGATTGTAAGGAGATGAGTACTCCTATGAACCAAAAAGAGAAACTAAGCAAGAATGACGGAGCAGAGAAAGTGGAGGAAACGTACTTCAGAGGCTTAGTCGGTTGTTTGATGTATCTCACAACTACAAGACCTGATATTTTGTATTATGTAAGCATTCTATCGAGGTTCATGCATTGTGCTAGTGAGGTGCATCTAAAAGCAGCAAAACGAGTTGTCAGATACATCAAAGGAACCATCAATTATGGTGTTAAGTTTCAGAAAAAATAGTTTTGAAACTACTTGGGTATTCTGATAGTGATTGGTCTGGACCCGCAGATGACTTGAAAAGCACATCTGGATATTGTTTAAGTCTTGGCTCAGGAATGTTTTCGTGGTGCTCAAAGAAGCAGGACATTATGGCTCAATCCACTGGAGAGGCAGAATTTGTGGTTGCAACAACAGCAGTGAATCAAGCATTGTGGTTGAGGAAAAGTTTTGGTGATCTGCACATGAATCAGACAAAGGAAACTGAAGTATTTGTGGACAATCAATATGCAATAGCAATTTCTCATAATCCTGTATTTCATGGGAAAACAAAACACTTCAACATAAAACTTTTCTTCTTGAGGAAACTGCAAAATAATGGTGACGTGATTCTGCTCTATTGCAAAACTGAAGACAGTTGGCTGATATCTTCACCAAACCATTATCAAGCAATAAATTTCAACTTCTCAGGCAAAAACTTGGAGTTTGCAGCTCTTAAAGCAAAGAGGAGTGTTAGAAATATGCATAAGAACTGCATCAGTCCAAGTTCTCTGTATTGTAGGGTAGTTAGGATAGTTATTTACTGTTTAGCAGTTAATTAGTTTCTATTTTATCCTTATTCTTATCCTTATCCTTAGTTTTTTAATCTTATCCTTAGGAGTTGGTTTACTTGTAAACGCTATAAATATTTGTGTTATAATGAAGTAAGTAGTTTTTCTTTCATAAATTTTTTCTTCACTAATTTTCCTACTTGTTCAATAACAAAAGAAGATCATATTGTTATGTTTTTCCTTCTCTGAAAACTAACACATATTAATGAAACGAAGCAATAATGAACCTTTTGTCATAATTATGACTACTCGAGATCTAGAGGTTATTAATTGACTTACACTGATGTTAAACAATAATAATTACATAGGAGCCACAGAGAAGACCAAACTCATCAGACACTCTTTAAACGTAGTGCAATATAGCAGCCACAAGTGACCAAATTAAAGGAGCAATTGAGTTAACATAATAGTCGAGATTCTAGAACAAACATCATTTGCAGGATATTAAAATTTAATAATCTACAGAGAAGAAACATAATGAGCACATGCACTCATATTCTCCAACATTGGTGGTAAGTTTACCCACCAACCAACATCTATATGTATAGGTGTGGGTTGTAGCAATCTGTTTGACGATTACCCAAGGTGTGCACTGTTGATCCAAAAACCACCATCATAAATAAAAAACTAAAACAGTAAACAATAATTTAGAGAAATTAACTTCAAAGAGCTTGAAATTTGTAGATTAACCTCGATTTTTGGGTAGATTGCAAATCTTCCGATCTGTAGTCCTTTATTTCGAAACGATCATCTTGGAGAGAAGCATGAAGTCTATTTGGAGAATTTTGAGATGAGCTTTGGATGAGATTGGAGCTTGGAGCAACACTGATTGAAGGTTCGGAAAATCAGATCGTCTCCACCATTGCTTCTGCATATATGGATTTTTTAGGGAAGCTTTAGTGGGTTTGTGTAAAGTGGATTAGAGATCAGATGGAAAATTTGTTGGAATAATTGGTTACTTTCCAATTCATAAAGTTTTAATTGAACTTTTAATTGGACTATTATCAAAACAAATTATAAGTGTAAAAGAACCCAATAAGATAATTGGTATAATAATTCCTAAATCCCCAATTATTTCCCAAGGTAATAAAATATCAAGGTAAATCCCAAAAAATATTTTTTAAGACAATTTCAAATTTTCCTATAGATTAAAAAGGATTTTTTTTTATAAAAAAATTGATCCATGTACCTAGGGATTTAGCTAGAGTTATTGTTCCTGCAGATATATTTCCCTATGTAAATTTGCAGGAACAAATTTTGTGAAAAATGGTACAAATTTTAGTTTCGCAATTTGTGGGGAATATAAGTTTCAAAGGTAATTGTTGACACCCAATTTTGACCCTCCTCGATAGGAATTAATTAACGAGCTTCTTAATTGTAAACAATTTGAAATAAGTAGATTTTATAAAATTCAAAATGTTTTAAGATATTTTGAATTAATCTCATTACTTTTTATAATTTTAAAATAGTGTATATGTTTACATAACTATATATATATATATATATATATATATATATATATATATATATATATATATATATATATATATATATATATATATATATATATATATATATATATATATATATATATAATTAGCTTATTATATAAATATTCGAAAATCATCTCAAAAAGATTTTAGTTTAAATTATTATTTTTTTTCAAAAAAAGCTTAGTTATATGATAGTTTATATTTTAGATTATTTAGCTTTTTTTAAGTCAATTATTTTATTTCGTTAAGATTTGAGAAGCTTGTTAATTAATTAGTATTAATTCGTTTTGTTTAGTTTATATTTTAGATTATTTAGATTTATTTTTTTTATGTATCTTTATGTTTTTGTTAATTATTTTTATTTAATGAATACAATTTTTATATAACAGACTGGAGAAATTTAAGGAAGAGAATTATTTTAAAAAGGAACAAAATGCTTAAAAGTCTCATAAGTTACAATTTATCAAAATACATCAACTTCCATCTCTTTCTTTTTCTTTCACCATGTTTTAAAAAATACACCTCTCACCATTGTTTTAAAAAAATTCAATATCCAATTTTCTTAATCTTTTTTGTTTCTAAATACTTTAATTTACCAAAATAAATATTCAAATTTCACTAATTATTCTTACGAAAATCACGAAATTAAAGAAGTACCACATCCATTAAATTTTCAATATCCAATTTTTACTAATTATTGTTATGAAAATCACAGAATCAAAAAATTCAATATTCAATTTTCACTAATTATTGTAATCAAACTTTATGATAATACGTTATAGTTTTATGTATTAAATTTAAAATATTTTAATTTATAAATTTGAACACCTATAGTTTTATTTGTTATTTGACAAATTTTTATCACAATGTATATGTTTTATTTTTCAGAATTTTCTATCCTTGCTTAAATTGTATTCATTCAATATGTATACTATTTATATTTGTATTCATTCTAGTTTTCATGTTGTATTTTGTATAATGAAACTTGTATTTCTTTATTAGTTTGTATTCATTCCAATAGGTATGTCAAATAAATATGTATCTATTTAAAAAACATATTTGTTTTCGTTATTTTTTAAACTGCGTATTTATTTTTCATTTCTGAATCTTGTTTCCTTTTCTAAGTCGTATTCATTTTAATATGTATATTATTTGTATTTGTATTCGTTCTAGTTTTATATTTTATTTAGTATAATGATGTATAAAATATAAAAATAATATGACGGAAAAGTGAGAATGAAATATAAAATTGAAAAAGAGTACGAGAATATTTATTGCAATCATTCTCAAAATAAATACAAATGTTAATAGCATTCATACCAGTTTGAATACGAATTGAGTCCAGATACAAAAATTTGAAGAAAAACTATAAAAACAAATAAACTAATAGAAAGTTGTTCTTCTTATAAATAAAATACATAACTAGTTGACATACTTTTGGGATGAATACAAATTGGAGACAAATACAAGATTCATAAACTATGCAACATAAGATTTTTAATAAATACAAATCAGTGAATACCAAATACTAAAAAAAACTATAAATACAAAACAAACTAATAGAAAATTGTTCTTCCTCAACTTGGTCTTCAACAAGTTTTTCGAAATCTTTTATACCGAATTTTTTTCTTTTAAATAGTGTATTTACCTTTTAATATTACTATCTTGAACTTGAATGCGGGTAGAATCATGAAGAAACTTAGATCTTCTATCTTGAACCATTTTAGTTGCACAAACTACATTTTCGAATAATCCTGGAGTAATGCATAAATCAAAGAGGAAAAATTTTCAAAAGTTGATGATTATATGTGATACTTCTTATAGTCCTCTTTGAATCAGAAGTTGGATTGCAATTTTTGTGTTTTTCCCTTTATTTAAAGTCTTAACTGAAAATAGAAAGATTGAGAAACACACAAAAATCTAAAAAGTTTCAAACGAATACATAGAGCAATAGAATAAAGATGAATACCTTAATCAATGAGATTGTTGAGAATTCAATTTCTGAAATAAAAAAAAAGGAAGAGGGATATGAGGAATCTGAAAAATGGGGGAAACGTGATATGGAAAATTTGAAAAATATAGGAGAATGGAAGAGATAAATTTTAGAGAGAAAATAAATTATTCTTTTTTAAATTTGGTAAGGATTAATTGAGAGATATGTAATTTTATTTTTATTTTTTTTTACTAGAAACGTGTGCTTTGTGTGAGAAATTAGGATTTAGGATACATTATTTTTTAAAAATAATGACATTTTTGACATTTTTACTAATATTTTCAAAATAGGAAGGTTTTCATTAAATATGTTAGTTTTTTTGACTAGTTTGCTAATTTTTCCATTTTTAATACCCATAGGAATTCCCAGCAATCGTTTTTTTTTTTCAAAAGTAAACCAGTCCAACTCTTTCTCACCCCAAACCCGGCCCAATCATTTTGCTCCAGTCTAAACAAAAGAAAGCGTACCCGACCCACTCCCTTTTCTTCCTCACAATGAACAACTAACAGAGACGCGTGAATGTTTCCAGCGATGCCCGACGCGCCTCGCCCGTCCCCACGCGATGGCGAGTTGACGAAAGCTCGCATCCAACGTCCACAAAGACATGGAGAACAGACGGAAAAGCAGTGAGGAGTACATAGTACACTAGTTCTTTGTCTTCTTCCGCTCGCATCCTGTCCCAGCCAAGTATTTGCAGAAAAAGTGGTTGTTGTAGCAGCACGGGATCGTCTTTGGGGCTGGGAGATTGCTCCACATCGTGCCCAAGGACGTTGTGATCGAACCCCAGCCGTCTCCCCTTTCGTTTCCCTTTCAGAAACGATTTTAGATTCCAGAAAAAGGATGTTTATCCTTTTTGGTGAAAGAGTTTTCGAATTTTGAATTCATGGGCCAAGGGTGATCCGGATTTTTCACCTTCCGCCCATTTCCTGACCCCTAATTGTTTCCCCCTATAGAATGTATTTTCCTGTTCATTGTGAGGGGGTGATTTTTGGGATTTTTTCTAGGGTTAAGAGAATTGTTCGTGAGAAAAAATATTCCTAGAAGCTTGAGAGAAAATATATAAGCATACATAGTGCTAGTTCTGTTCGAAAGCTTGAGTTTCGGCTTTGAATTCTCGTTCGTTCGTTCATATTTCGAGTCTCTTCGGTTGGTGTGAGTCGTGTTCTTCTCAGCTCATTTTTGTTAAATTTGACAAGATTCAAAAATGGATTAATGAGAAGATATGGTAGTTAGGAGGATAATTCTTCATAGGTAGAAAAGTCAAGATAGCACCTTTTGTAGGTGAAATTTAGGTGAACAATAAATTGGTTTCACAAGGTAAATCTTGACATTTTGACATATTGTGATGTCATGAATGACATCAATAGGAAGAATTCACTCCTATAAATAGGTAGCTCCTAATTCATTTGTAACACACCTCTCACTTGCCTTCTCATCTCCTAAGGCATTTGTTCTTCTTTCTCTCTTGTAGTATTTCACTTGTACTCTTTTGGAGTGAAATAAATATTAGTTGGTTGTGTCCGAGGACTAGGCAAAAGAAAACAAAAGTTTGCCGAACCTCGTTAATTCCTGGTGTTCCTTTTATTGTTGTCTCATTTACTATTTATTAGCTACCTTTAGATATAGTAGTTGTGATTCCATCACTCTCTATATATTTGGCTTCCGCAACAATTGGTATTAGAGCCAAGGTATTATCTGAGTATGCTCTGTGGTTGCAGCATAGTCTGAACTTCCACATCAGAAAAAGATTTGCTTTGGGTCTTGCATTGTTAGCTAGTAAATAGTATTTGTAGTAAAATGGGAGACAATAAAAATGATGAGTCCACATCAAGTGTCAATAATACGTCATCATTGGCATCTTCGCTTATGACAAGAATTGTGTCAAATGCGAAATTTGCAGTTGAAATTTTTGACGGGTCAGGATATTTCGGAATGTGGCAAGGCGAGGTCCTTGATGTTCTTTTTCAACAAGGGCTAGATATTGCCATTGAAGAAAAGAAACCAGACGGTGTAGGAGAAGAAGATTGGAAGATTATCAACAGTGTTGCTTGCGGTACCATTCGATCTTACCTTGCAAGAGAACAAAAGTATCCATACACGAAGGAAATATCTGCAAATAAATTATGGAATTCATTGGAGGAGAAATTCTTGAAGAAAAACAGTCAAAATAAACTTTACATGAAAAGAAGACTGTTACGCTTCACTTATATTCCTGGTAGCACAATGAATGATCATATCACCAGCTTTAATAAGTTGGCGACAGATTTGCGGAATATGGACGTGACTTTTACGGATGGAGATATGGCCTTAATGTTGTTAAGTTCACTTCCCGATGAGTTCGAGCATCTTGAAACGACTCTACTGCATGGGAATGATGAAGTATCTCTCAAAGAAGTTTGTTCTGCCTTATACAGTTATGAACAAAGAAAGAGAGAAAAACAAAAAGGCGGAGAAGCAAAAGCACTGGTTGCGAGAGGTCGTTCTCAAAATCATATGAGAACGAAGAAAGGGAGATCCAAGTCAAGATCGAGCAGCAAAGATGAATGTGCCTTTTGCCGAGAAAAAGGGCATTGGAAGAAAGACTGCCCAAAGTTGAATAGCAAAGCCAAACCAAATAATGGGAAGGCTGTCATGGATTCAAATGTGGCTGATTGTGATGACTCCGATTACTCACTAGTTACAACAGATCCATCCAAATCATCTGATGTATGGTTGATGGACTCAGCTTGTAGTTATCATATGTGTCCCAATCGGGACTGGTTTATTAATTTACAAGAAGGAGAATGTGGAGTTATTCACACTGCAAACAATAATCCTCTTACCGCATATGGTGTTGGTTCAATCCGATTAAGGAACCATGATGGATTAAGTAGAACATTAACAGATGTTCGATATGTACCAGATTTGAAGAAAAATCTCATTTCTGTTGGAGCCCTAGAATCAAATGGGTTCAAAGTCATTGCAGATAATGGTGTGATGAGAATATGCTCTGGTGCACTGGTGGTAATGAAGGCAATTCGAAGAAATAATAACATGTACCACTATCAAGGTAGTACAGTTATTGGGACAGCGGCAACAACATCCATTGACGAGAAGGAGGCAGAAATGACCAAGTTGTGGCATGTGCGCTTTGGACATGCTGGAGGGAAATCCTTGAAAACTTTATCAGATCAAGGATTGCTAAAAGGAGTAAAAACTTGCAACTTGGAGTTTTGTGAACATTGTATCAAGGGAAAGCAAACAAGGGTTAAATTTGAAACAGCTATCCATAATACTAAAGGTATTTTGGATTATGTTCATTCGGATGTTTGGGGTGCTTCCAAAACACCTTCATTAGGTGGGAAACACTATTTTGTAACCTTTGTTGATGACTTTTCTCGAAGATTGTGGGTGTATACGATGAAAACAAAAGATGAAGTATTGGGAATTTTTCTCAAATGGAAGGCGATGATAGAAACTCAAAGTGGCAGAAAGATCAAGTGTCTTCGCACAGACAATGGTGGCGAATACAAAATTGATCTTTTTCAGAAATTTTGTGAGGAAAATGGCATCGTCAGACATTTCACCGTCAGAAATACACCACAACAGAATGGAGTGGCAGAACGCATGAACCGAACTTTGCTGGAGAAAGTTCGGTGTATGTTGTCCAATGCTGGATTGGGCAAAGAATTTTGGGCTGAGGCAATAACATATGTGTGCCACCTCATTAATTGTCTACCATCTGCTGCTATTGGTGGGAAGACACCATTTGAAAAATGGTATGGAAAACCTGCTGAAGATTATGGTTCTTTATATGTATTTGGCTTAATTGCATATTATCATGTAAGAGAGTCAAAATTGGACCCAAGAGCAAAGAAAGCTTTATTTATGGGAATTACTTCTGGAATCAAAGGATACCATTTATGGTGTCCAGAGACAAGAAAAGTTATTTTCAGCAGGGATGTTGCCTTTGATGAATCTGCCTTGACAAATAAGGTAACACTTGAAGAAGCCAAACAAATTGATGGTGCTTCAAAGCAGGTGGAGTTTGAGGGAAAGATAATTTTCCCAACACAGGGATCAAACGAGGAAATAATAGATTTTCCTCTTGAAGGAGAGCCAGTCGAAGAGGAGGTTCCATCTCAAGAACCTCAACCACAACTTGAATCAATAGCAACGAGCAAGCCAAAAAGGACAATAAGAAAACCTGCTCGACTCACAGATATGGTGGCTTGTGCTAACTCAATTGCAGCCGATGACATTCCTACCACTTATAAAGACGCAGTCCAAAGTTCACAAGAAGATAAGTGGAAGAATGCCATGGATGAAGAAATGCAATCCCTTCATCAGAATCATACATGGAGATTGGCCAGATGGCAAGAAAGCAATTGGGTGCAAATGGGTATTTTCAAAGAAAGAGGGATTTCCTAACCAAGAAGATGTTCGCTACAAAGCAAGATTGGTGGCCAAAGGATATGCTCAAAAGGAGGGAATTGATTATAATGAGGTATTTTCTCCAGTTGTGAAACACTCCTCCATTAGAGTTTTGTTGGCTTTGGTAGCACAGTTGAATTTGGAACTAGTTCAGTTGGATGTAAAAATAGCTTTTTTACATGGAGACTTGGAAGAGGAAATCGATATGACTCAGCCAAAAGGATTCAAAGTTGATGGAAAAGAAAATTGGTGTGTAAACTTGAAAAATCGTTGTATGGATTGAAACAATCTTCTAGACAATGGTACAAACGATTTGACATGTTTATGTTGCAACAAAGGTACATAAGAAGCAAAAACGATCATTGTGTGTATTTGCGCAAGCTTGAAGATAATTCCTTTATATATCTTCTCCTATATGTTGATGATATGTTGATAGCTTCTAAAAGTCAAGAGGCAATTGAGAAGCTAAAGATTCAACTAAGAAAGGAGTTTGAGATGAAGGATTTGGGTGAGGCAAAGAAGATTCTTGGCATGGAGATAAAAAGAGATAGACATTCAAAGAAACTCTATTTATCTCAGAAAGAATATTTGAAGAGAGTACTAAACCGATTCGGTATGAATGAAAAAACGAAGTCGGTTAGCACTCCGCTTGCTCCTCATTTTAAGCTTAGTGATGCTATGTCACCTAAGAATGAAGCTGAACGAGAATATATGTCAAGAGTACCATACGCGAATGCTATTGGTAGCTTGATGTATGCAATGGTTTGCACAAGGCCAGATATTTCACACGCTGTTGGAGTTGTAAGCAGGTACTTGCACAATCCTGGAAAGGATCATTGGCAGGCTGTAAAATGGATTCTACGGTATATTCATAATACTGTAGATGTTGGTTTGGTTTTCGAGCAGAAAGACAGTCAATATGTTGTTGGGTATTGTGACTCAGATTATGCAGGTGATTTGGACAAACGAAGATCAATTACTGGTTATGTTTTCACTATTGCAAATGCACCAGTTAGTTGGAAGTCTACTTTGCAGTCAACAGTTGCTTTGTCTACCACTGAGGCAGAGTACATGGCAATTACAGAGGCTGCGAAGGAAGCAATTTGGCTTCAAGGATTGCTTAGAGAGCTTGGTATTGGACAAGAAGGAATCACAATATTTTGTGATAGTCAGAGTGCTATTCAATTAGCAAAGAACCAAATTTATCATGCAAGGACAAAGCACATTGACGTCCGATATCATTTCACACGAGAGATCATAGAAGATGGTGGAGTCATAATGCAGAAAATTTATACTACGGATAATCCTGCTGATATGTTGACAAAAGTGGTGAATGCGGTCAAGTTTCAGCATTGTTTGAACTTGATCAACATTGTTGAACATTGAAGATGATGGTTGAAGACACAATCAAAATTGTTGTTGAGAGAAAGTTGAAAATGGAGAATCTTGCCAAGGTGGAGATTTGTTAAATTTGACAAAATTCAAAAATGGATTAATGAGAAGATATGGTAGTTAGGAGGATAATTCTTCATTGGTAGAAAAGTCAAGATAGCACCTTTTGTAGGTGAAATTTAGGTGAACAATAAATTGGTTTCACAAGGTAAATCTTGACATATTGACATATGGTGATGTCATGAATGACATCAATAGGAAGAATTCACTCCTATAAATAGGTAGCTCCTAATTCATTTGTAACACACCTCTCACTTGCCTTCTCATCTCCTAAGGCATTTGTTCTTCTTTCTCTCTTGTAGTATTTCACTTGTACTCTTTTGGAGTGAAATCAATATTAGTTGGTTGTGTCCGAGGACTAGGCAAAAGAAAACAAAAGTTTGCCGAACCTCGTTAATTCCTGGTGTTCCTTTTATTGTTGTCTCATTTACTATTTATTAGCTACCTTTAGATATAGTAGTTGTGATGGACTCTCTATATATTCGGCTTCCGCAACAGTTTTCGTCTCTGTTCAGCTGCTCCTCTAAAGGTAATATCCATTTCTCTTAAAGTGTCCCTTTCTCTTAATGTATTGTTCATGAGAGTGTGAAGCTGTCCACCGCTTATTATTTTGAAAATATTAAAACTTGGCGTCGGTTCCGATCGATATTATAGCTCGCTTGTGAGTTTAAAATGTTGTTGCTTCGTTTGGCTAAAGTTTCTGATTGTTCTTGTTTGATATCGAGTCATTCCCTCCCCGTTAAGGTCTGTATCTCGCCCATGTCTCCTGTGGTGATTTCTATTTTCTTGAAACAAGTTAAAATGAGTAGCGAAACTTATTATGGTTTAAGATCAATGGGCCAAGTTTTATATATGGTTTAAGTTGAAATATCTCTATGATGGAATGGTGTTCTATTCATGCCTGCTCTTTTGAGCATATAATATCTCCCTCTTTCCTCTTCGAGTGGCTTATGTCGACTGTTGCTCATTTCAGAAAGATTACAATCCTAAGGTTCGAGTTTTTTTCTTTTACTCTCGTTTATCTTTAAATATATGTCTCATTGTGTGGAAATTGTTCTAAACCTTGTGGCTTGTCTGTTATCTATGTTTTCTTCTTTTGCTTATTATTATTATTATTATTTTTTGAAGTTATGGAAATTGTTCTTTTTTAAAAAAAAAAAAATAAAAAAAAAAATAATTTAATAAAGAAGAAGATACATCAATCTTCCTCTTAGTTATCATGCTTAAATTTTGGCATGAACATTGACTTATTTTACTATTTTTCCTATCACTTTGTTTTCTCTAAATAATTCAACCTATTCCATACATGGGTTTAGTGTTGTGCTGCATCTTTAGCAACCTTTGCATAGTTTTTGTGTTGCATCTTAAGTATAATGATATAGATGTTTCATTCGTCATTTTATTCATATCACTAGATACTTGTCCTATTATTGAAGTTTGTTGCTAGTTATTTCATTATGGGAAAAGCATATGTGAGTTATGAAGAAGTAGTGGAGGAAATTTTAATCCATGTGTTTTGTTTATTTATTTTCTCCTCATGATAAATCTATTGCTTGTGTAACCAAGACTTCAATACATTGATTTGGGTGTGATTCTCTTTTATGTTTGGGTTATTTTTCTGATCGGGAAAATATCATAATCCATTAAGTATGTTTCTTTATTTAGTCGCTACAATTCAAATTTTGCTAATGTAATTTTTTAAAATTTGAACTCCTCTCGAGTCCATTTGGACTCCTTTTCCCGCCTTGCATTCCCCCGTCGAGCCACGAGGGCTCAATCTTCCCTCTGAGTCGTCCATCCCCTCTCAAAACCGGCATACAGGTTAAGAGCAGCAATACATTGCTGAAAAATTAATTTTCCAGCCCGAAAAGTCATAAAACAGGTTGATATACAGGCTGTATACACCAATATATGATTAGAATATACGATATACAGGTGCCAAAAATGTGAAAACGCAGGCAAAAAATACAGGTTATAAGGTTCAACGAAAATGCAGGATTGGAAGGTCCAAAAATGGGTCGGATACAGTCTATATACCAGAGTATACGCAAAGTGTATACACAAAAATCCTAAAGGCCTTAAACAATTATAGCAGCAAAATTTGGGCTACAAGTCCAATTTTGATATCTCCGTTTCTCTCTTTATTCAATTATTATTGTGTTTGACTAACATTTTGGTGTCAATTTAATTGATTCTCAACGATAGTTATTTCTCTTCATTTATATACATATATTCAAAATTTATATATATATATATATATATATATATATATATTTAAATGTTTACTCAATCTTTATTTTACTTGTCAGTCTTGGACATTTGGATTTCCCCCTTAGAATAGCCCCTTTTGTTACTTTCCCTTTAAAAATAAATAAATAAATAAATAATAAAATAATAAGGATAAGTTAAATAATGAATAAAAAATAAGTCTTTCTATACTTAGTAAAAATTTGAAAATTATTTAAAAGGTCTTTTAGTCAAATCGCTGGTCAACCGCGAGTTAGCGGGAATTCCGAGGGCCTAACACCTTCTCGGAATGTATTTGAACTTCGAACCCTTTTTCAATCGATTTTATCTGTTTAAATCTTTTAAAAATAATTATAAGTTTTTCTTGATTTTTATTAAAAATTAAGTGGCGACTCTGTTAATTTGGAAAATTGATTTCTCTTAAATCATAAGATTAATGGATTTTTCAAAACTTAGTCATTTTTTACTTTTTATTATATTCTTTCATAAAATAGAAATGGCGACTCTGGTGGAGATTAATTAAGTTTTAACCAAAAGAATTTGACTATTTTGACTAATTGCTATTATTAAATTGCTTATATGTGATTAATTTGTTTAAATGATATAAATGACATTGCATGTCATGGCATATTCTGATTTATATTGTATAGTATACTAAAGGACGATTTGCGGAACCGCAGCCGGACTTTTCTATACTCAACCTTTTTCCAGAATTAGCGCCAATTTATTGGTTCGTCATGCGTCCAATGGTAGTCGCGAGTTCCAGCCCTAATTGTCCGTTTGGGTCACCGGTCTATTCAAAAAGTCACTCCTAGTCAACTAGCGTAGAGCCGAGCCAAAAACCCAAATTTAGGAGCATTTGAACTAAGATGACCCAACACCCAAGGCGTGTTGGGCCCATTGAAAACCCACCTTGTGTCTACTTGGCCCATTTGCCAACAAATAGACAATCATGCTTACGTGTTAATTGAAGGATGTATATGTGTTTTTAAAACAATTTATTGTCTATGGGGGTGGGGGTTAACTAATCTATGTCTGCTATTCTTGTAGGATTGATCGGACACACGAGCCTCTAAAAACAAAAATGGTTACTGTCCCCGATCCGTTCCTCAAAGTATGGTGGATATTCATGAATAATGATGACAAGATGATAGTTCAGAAACACATAGGCTATCTCCTGTCACTATTGGAAATGAAGGCTTGGCCTGGTCTAATCGGAACAATGGTAAAATTATGGGATAGTGAAAATATGGTCTTCCGGTTTGGGTAAGTGGAAATGACGCCAACCATTGAAGAATTCCTTACGAGCTATGAAAGTGTAGCCATGTGCAACAAGAGAAAATCCAGCCAGATACGGATCTTCTAAATCCCAAATATGGGATTTCGCCGTAATCAAAGAAAAATTGTCGCTAGTCAAAGTTGAGTGGATGGATAAGCTTCCCGGTCCGAACATTCCTTTCAGCAAGGTGTATTATCGATTTGGACGTGCGAGGGCTTACGAGAAATTCAAAGAGGAGTTCATATCAAGAGAAAAATGGAAGGATATGCGTCCCCTTGCCTTTGCAATATGCTTACTTGGAACAATGGTTTTTCCTCAAGGGCCAAAATACACCATTTATCTAAGTGTAGTAATGGTCACTCATGCCATCTTCTACGGATTGGACTATAAGTCATCAACCAAGTACTACACTTTAGCGCCTATGATCTTGGCCGACATCTACAAAGCTTTGGATAAATGTCAAAGCGGAGAATGTTTCTTTCAAGGGTGTAACATGATACTTCAATGGTGGATGATGCGACATCTGATCAAGACTCATAATCCGAAAGAACCAAATCCCTTAAGGCAGTCAGACGAGCTACATGGTCAGTCCTGGTGGTTGTACCACAATCGTTGCCACACAACTGGAGAAGAAAGTTTTTGGTATTCGAGACTTCGGGGGTTAAGGGAAGAAGACGTGCAGTGGTTGATAGAAAGTCTGGTGGTGACAAAGAACATGCTAGTTCGAACAGAAAAGGTTCCTTACTTGGTATTTGCTAGGCTAAGAGGCACTAGACTGTATGCTCCCGGTCGAGTCCTAAGGCAAGTAGGAGGGAAACAAGAGCTTTCTCAAATCGCAGACATGAGGAAATTTGCAACTGACCACGAAAATGGACGAGTCGCATTTGCTGAATACATACGTAGAATGTGGAGGTCTCGAAGAGTATTGGGTGATCCTGTACCAAACAGGTTTCATCCAGAGTGTTCTAGGGAGTACAAAAAATGGTTGAAAAAGAGCCTCGCTTGAACTATTCAGCCTGGTCCGAAAGTTCCTCACATTATTGCAGATGTTGGAGCCAAACATCAAGTCCGACTTCATCGACTTCAAGAAAAGTTCGATAAGAATGAATTAGAGCATCAACATCGACATTCAGAAGACGCCAAAGTCATAGCTCAATTGAAACAAGAGCTACGGAGGGCCAGACAATGCATTTCAGAGTTGGATGATAACATGGAATAACAGATTCAGTCGATAGAGGGTTTCAGACATCAAGAAGGGGTTCGATTGGCGAGAGATCATTTATGGGCGAACATATACGCTATGTGGGAAGAGTTCAACATAGACAGGAGGTCCAGACTTGGCGAAGGATCGGAGCAAGCTTGAAATGTATCCCCTGCGTGGGACTGCTTTATTTGTACTTTGTTTGTAATTTATCATATGAACTATTTCCTCGTTTTATGTTTATCAAACATTTTGAATTTTTATTAATGAAATATTTCGGGGATAATGAATCCGTTTAAAAAAGCATATACATCCTTCAATTCGTTAGGCCTACCCTTGGAACAAAAGGGTCACAAGCATGTTTAGGACGCGATATTTGTCTATATACTTGTGTTCTTAACTGTTTATATGATGTGCTGCTTTGAATGAGGACTTTGCTGACCCACTCCTTTCCAGAAATTTCCAAAAATAAACACAAGTCACTACCACAAAGTCTGACCAAATTTTCTGAGTCTTGAATTTCTCAAACAAAAGCAATCTTATCACCAAATCCTAAAACATTATTCTACCATCTCAGGAAAGGTGAGATCACAGGTATGGGAAAGGGTAAGAGTATCAAGGTAGAACCCACTGGAGAAGAGTTGTAGAGGAAAATAGAACAAATCACTTGAGAAATTTGAGATATTAGAGAAGAAGGACTCAAGGTCAAAATTTCCACGGCAGTCTACAAAGCCACAACTGCGACGCTGGATGAGGATTTAGCATCTAAGATGAAGAAAAAGAAAGACATCGATATAGAAAAGGATGATTGGGGAAGAAGTTGGATATGCTCCGAAGATTCAGGAAAGGGAAGCAAGAGAAACAGAGATAGATTTAGCCACCGCAAATGCGCTAACCAGAAACGCAATACTTGACGAGGAATTGGCGTCTGAGATGGAAGAATTCATTGCCATGAAGGAAAAAATGACTGAAGTGCGGAGGAAAAACAAAGTTTTCCACAAGGACATGATCGCCAAACTTCAGAAGATGTGCGGGAAATACTCTATCCGCAAGCAAGAGGCTTGTAGTGGTGCCGATGACACTCACCCTGGAGCAATTGGGGAAGACGTCGATGAGTAAATCATCTACATGCCTCCATTCCAGGGCCGTCTAAGAGGAGGAGACAAGTGGATCACTCTCCCGGCTTATGAGCCGACACATGGAGTGGGAACGAAGGTTGTGCCGTGCGCCTTTCTGTGCGAGCATCTTAAATGGAAACCTCATGAGGAAATAACTTTAGGCTTGGAACAAGAGAATTCTCGAGAGGTGTGTTCCTTCCACCCGAACCAGCGAGGATACACTATAGAAAAATGTGTGCAACTTAAAGCAAGAATTTGTCACCTGATCGACACTGGGAACATCCCGCACATATTGGGAACACTGTCCTCACCTATGATCAGCCAGAGCCCAATGAGCACACCCGATTTATTTGTCATTATTTTACGACATTCAGGAAGACAATGCTGGAAATCTATATTGATTTGGTTCATAATGGGGTCTTATCCTCTATTAACGGGAGTGATAGAGCACTTGATCCTGTTGGGGTAGAAATTTGGAAACCTTGTGCTTATCATAACGCTACAGATCATAGCCTCTCAAGGTGCCTCAGTTTTTGCTATGACGTCGAAGCCCTTGTCAACATGGGAAAGATTCGAGTCGAGTTCGTTCCCCGTGACTAATGTAGCAACAAGAAGAAGAAGGGCTGAGATGGAACTACCATTTATATTTCAAAAGCTTTGTTGTTTGTTTTCCAATTTCCCTGTAATCATCTAAAATGAATGAACGAATGGAAACAAGTATTTCTTTTGTACCCGAACTACGTAGGGTCTGAATTCTCCTTGTGAGATACGTAGGCAGCCTTTCAAGGCCCGGACCCTATCTTTCAAAATTTTCATTCTCCCCCTCTCATTCTACAAGGAAATGTGAAGCTCAGATCAACGAACATCAAAGAGAAGCAGCAAGAAGACCCTAGATCAATGTAATTTAACCTTTCTGGGACAACCTCAAAATTAAAACAAGCAAATTTCTGCTTGTCCTAAAAAATTAGTTACCCCTTACTCGTGGGTCGGCATGTCCTCAAACAAAGCAAATTTGAGTGTTTATCTACTCTCTATGTGATATCCTACATTACGTATTTCGAACTCAAACTAACAAATTTGCCTTTCAGTTGTTTTCCTCCACAGGTACTTACAAACTGGTGTGTGTCGATTAAACTGGCTGATCATCCCTACTTCGCTAGATCTAAAGGGCCTGCAAATTCCTTTCCCAGCCAAAGTTCAGGTAAGGGAAAAGTAGTAATGGGGGAGAACAACGAAGAAATCAGTCTTACTGACATTGAGGTGGCTCAACCCACCATAACGAATCAAAATGAACTGATTATACAGTTAATGCAGTAGATCACTGAGATGAGAGTGGAAATGCAAAAGAGACAGGATCTGCCTCCACCGGGTTCTACTGTCAATGCTTCGACTGATGGGAGGCCTTCCATGTACTTTCCCTCTTCAAACATAGAACAGGCTCAGAACCCACCCTCTACTCCTGCTCAAATCCCTCAGTCATCGATTTAACCAAACAAAATCCTTAGTATGCCTCAACCTTCTACCAGACTCCACCACCTCCTCAAAACCTCAATCCTCAAATACCACCTCCCCTCAAAATGCCCATCACCAAACCGCTCCACTCCCATAAAACCAAAATACATTCCATCCCCAAACATCTCTCCATCACCAAAATCAACACACTAACCCTTAAACCTTCCCGCAAAATTACCAAACCACTCAAAATGCCCCAAGTCCTTCCGTCGCTCCACCCCTACCCAGAAAAACCACTTTCCAGATTCCCGTCCCCAATGAGCAGGATGTGAACGGTTCTGAACTCGACCACTATGAAGAGCAAGAAAGAGAGTGGAGGTGGAAAGAAGAGGCCCAAAGATAGACATAAAGGAGGAGATCTGAAAAGCAATGAAGGAACTTCAGTGCGTTCTTGACGTTGCCGATTTGAACTATGAGGATTTATTTATTCATCCGAATCTAGACCTCCCAAAAGAGTTCAAGATGCCAAAATTTGACACTTTTGGAGTAACAGGGAATCCCTTAGCGCATACAAGGGCCTACTGTGACCAGCTCATAGGAGTTGTGAGAGATGAAATCGTACTAATGCGACTTTTTAGCCGAAGTTTGAGTGGGGAAGCTTTGGAATGGTTTACATCTCACTAGACTATATAGTGGCCCAGCTGGAATACTTTTGCTAAAGACTTCATTGAATGATTTGCTTACAATGTAGACATCGTCCCTGATCGTTACTCCTTAGAGAAGATGAAACGGAAATACAATGAAAGCTACAGAGAGTTTTCATACAGATGGCGAAATGAGGCAGCCATAGTTCGACCTCCCATGTCTGAAAAAGAAATTGTTGAGCTGTTTGTGTGGGTTAAAGAACCTGAATACTATGACAGAATCATGCTGCTCGTTGGAGCTAAATTTGCCGAGATAGTCAAGGTAGGTGAGACTATCGAGGATGGTTTGAAAACCGGGAAGATTGCCCGTGTTTCTGCTTCGCCCGGATCCTCAGGCTTGTTAAAAAAAAATATGTCAGTTGTTTCTTATGAGGGGAAGAAGACCCCGAGAAGATCATCATCGTACCAAGGTCGTTTTCGACCTTCACAGAGTCCACACTAGGCTTGTTATACGCAAGCCGATTATCAAAATGCTCCCCCTCCAGGCTACCAAAATACTCCTCCCCCAAGTTATCAAAATACTCCCTCTTCCGTTTATCAAACTCCACCCCCATCTACCAAAATCCTCCACCAGCTTACCAAACTCCATCTCCTCATTACCAAAGTGTTGCCCCTAATTGTGCCAACGTGCAGTCAAATTACCGGGCACCTCTCCTAGTATACCAAGCTCCAAGCTCCAGCTTACCAAAATACCTCTCAAAATTACCAAGCTTCATTGCCAAATTATCAAACAAAACCTTATCCCATATATCAAGCTCCCCGTCCTAATGTCCAAAATTATCGTCAGATGCCTCCTCTTGGCAACTACGATTTCCCTCGTCCTAGGTTTGAGAAAAAGCCCGCCAGAACTTTTATTGTGCTTGTTGAAAGCCGAACAAATCTATACGAGCGATTAACTGTGGCAGGTTATATCAATCCAGTGGGGCCCAAGCGAGTGGACACTAGCTCCTGATTTTACAGACCTGATCAGAAGTATGCATATCACTCCAATAGAATTGGACATGATACTAAGCACTATATTAACCTCAAGCAAAAAATCGAGGATCTAATCGACCAGAACGTGGTCTCCCTCCAAATAGCTGCGCCCAACGTCAACAGTAATCCTTTACTAAATCATGGGGGTGTCAATATCAATATGATAGAGACGGACGATGATTGGTGCGTGACAAAGGCGATAGTCCCGATTGTTCACGACAAGATGGAAAGAGCCGTGGCTTCGCTGAGCATCAAGAAGAAAAAAGAGTTTGTGATTCTGACACCCGCAAAGGTTATTGCCTTGGTGCCAATAGAAACTCCTACTCGACCAAGGTTTGTGATTGAAACCGTTTATGCTCAGGGTATGACGAGGTCTGGTAGATGTTATACTCCAGAAGAGTTGGCCTATGGAGGGAAAAATAAGGACCAATCAAAGAGGCCGATAAGTGAGGCCGAAGCTGAAGAATTCTGGAGAAAGATGCAGCTGAAGGACTATTCGATTGTTAAGCATTTGGAGAAAACCCTGGCTCAGATTTCTGTGTGGGCCCTGTTAATGAGTTTGCAGCTACATAGGCAATCCTTGATGAAGGATTTGGATGATATATATGTGGCCGTGGGCACCAGCAGCGACAATGTAGCTTCCATGATCAACCGGGTTATCCGAGGACATTGGATCAGTTTCTGTGATGAAGAGCTTCCCTTCAAAGGGAGGATGCACAACAAAGCCTTGCACGTCACTGTCATATGTCGCGAAAGGGTTATAAACCTTGTCTTGGTAGATGATGCGTCTGGTCTCAATATTTGTCCGTTGTCGACTCTGAAGAAGTTAAGGTTTGATCTGGGGAAGAATGAACAAAACCAAGTTAATGTGAGAGCCTTTGATGGGGTGCAGAGAGACACACTGGGCGGTAAACTTGGTCATTCAGATGTGTCCTGCAGAGTTCAACGCAAAGTTTCAGGTCCTAGACATGGACACTAGCTACAATCTTCTTCTGGGAAGGCCGTTCATCCACATGGCTGGGGATGTGCCTTCTACCCTTCACCAGCTGATGAAGTTTGTCTGGAAGGAGCAGAAATTGGTTATTTATGGCGAAGGAAGCCACTCCGGTGGGTATGCGCCAATCATAGATGAAGTCACTCGAGGCACTGATTTCTACACGGTGGAGCTGGTTAATGCCACCAGTGATGATTTTGATCTGCAACCTTCTATGCCTTCTGTGTATAGGATGATAGCTACGGTTTTGGTCCAAAATGGATTCGAGCCAGGTTTTGGATTGGGAAGGAATTTCCAAGGAATCGTCGAGCCTATTCAAGTTCCCGCCAAAGGAGCAAAGTATGGTTTGGGGTATATCCCCACATATGATGAGATAAAGATGAAAAAGAGTGGTAATCAAGCATTGGCTAGGCCGATCCCTCATCTGTACCAGTCATTTTCGGTCCGAGAGTATGCCGATTGTGATGGTCTTGGAGAAGGAATCTAGGGCCTTTTTGAAGAGATTGACGTTGTCATAGAGGAATAGGTCGAGATAGCTGGTATCCGCGATACTGAGCCTGTAGAGCAGCTGCAGAATTTGACCTCCACACCAATCCTGATTCCCAGAATGCCTTGGTAGAAGGAGATTGTTTATGCATGTTTTGAAAATTGGTGGTAGTCTGGAAGAGGCCCGAGACCCACCATTTTGCAGTTTCTTTAATTACTTGAATTTTGAAATTCCTCCGTAATGTTTTAAAAGGCAACACGACCCTTTGCCATGGCCAAAGTTTGCATTGTTTTCCAATTTGAATGAAAGCCTCTTTTATCGAAAACTCATTTATTTTTCTTATTTGCTTATTTTACTTTCCTAACTTTGTTTGTTTATGATTTCAGTAATTTTAATTTAAAATTTGCCAATGTCATGTTATGTCACGAGCTGAACGAACAATATAAGGCAGGTGATGACGAGGATGAAGAATACGAAGAGAAAAATGAGGTACCGGAATATGTTGCTGAGGAATTTCGGTAGTTTGAAAATCAGCATAAGCCAAATTTGGAAGAAAATGAGACTGTGAATTTGGGAGACCAAGTGTGTGTCAAAGAGGTCAAAATCAGTGTCCACTTGAATTAAGCTCAAAGAAAGGATTTGATTCATTTTCTTACTGAATATATTGATGTGTTCGTATTGGAAGTCAGCGACATGCTAGGGCTGAGTACCAATGTGGTGTCTCATAAGTTGCCGATCAATCCGTGATTCAGTCCAGTGAAGTAGAAAGGCTAGAAAGTTTAAGCTTGAGTTAATTTTGAAGATTAAAGAAGATATCACCAAACAAATTGAGTCTCGATTAGTGGAAGTGACGCAATACCCGACTTGGTTGGCCAATGTTGTTCCGCTCGCCAAAAAAGATGGGAAGATCATAATTTGTGTAGATTACATAAATCTCAACAAAGCCATCCCAAAGGATAATTTTCCGTTGCCGAACATTCACATTCTGATCGATAACTATGCTAAGCATGAAATGCAGTTGTTTGTGGATTGTTAAGCAGGTTCTCATCAGATCCTGATGACGAAGAAGATGCAGAAAAAATAGCTTTTATTATGCCTTGGGGTGTATATCATTACAGGGTGATGCCATTTAGTCTAAAAAATACTGGTGCTACTTATATGAGGGCTATGACGACCATATTTCATGACATGATTCATAAGGAGATCGAGGTGCATATAGATGACGTCATAATCAAGTCCAACGAGAGTTTGGACCACTTGACGCATTTAAATAAGTTCTTCAACCGTCTGCGTCATTATAACTTGAAGTTAAATCCCACTAAATGTGTTTTTAGGGTGCCAGCCGGCAAGTTGTTGGGATTTATAGTCAGCAGAAGAGGTATTGAGCTCGACCCTTCCAGGATTAAGGCAATTCAAAAGTTGCCCCCTCCGAAGACGAAGAAGGAAGTGATGAGTTTCTTAGGGAGGTTGAACTAAATCAGTCGGTTCATAACTCAATCCACCGTGGTGTGTGAGCCTATCTTCAAGCTGTTGAAGAAAGATGCTTTGACAAAGTGGACCGAAGAATGTCATATCGCTTTCGATGCTATCAAGAACTACTTTTCCAATCTACCAGTGTTGGTTCCTCCGCGAGAAGGGAGTCCTTTGTTGCTATATTTGTCTGTCTCAGATAACGCATTTGGATGTGTACTTGGTCAACATGACGAGACAGGAAAGAAAGAGAGAGTTATTTATTACATAAGCAAGAAGTTCACTCCCTACGAGTCTCGTTATACTATGTTGGAAAGAACATGTCGTGCTTTAACTTGGATTGCACAGAAATTGAGACATTATTTGTCTTCTTATACTATATATCTCATCTCCAGAATAGATCCGTTGAAGTATATTTTCCAGAAGGCGATGCCGACCGAAAAGTTGGCCAAATGGCAGATGCTTTTGAGTGAGTTTGATATTGTGTATGTGACTCAAAAGGCGATAAAAATACAAGCCTTGGCTGATCATCTTGCAGAAAATCCTATCGACGAAGAGTATGAACCGCTCAAGACTTATTTTCCTGATGAAGAAGTATCGTTTGTGGGTGAAGATATTTCTGAAACGTATCCTGGCTGGAGGTTATTCTTTGATGGAGCAGCAAATCACCAAGAAAGAGGTATTGAAGCAGTCTTAGTGTCAGAATCTGGTCAACACTATCCCATGACAGTTAAACTCTGATTTAATTGCACGAACAACATGGCTGAATATGAAGCTTGGGTCCTTGGTTTGAAAATAGCCATTGACATGAATGTCCACGAGTTGCTGGTTATTGGAGATTCAAATTTGTTGATTCATCAGGTTTAAGGAGAATGGGCTGTGAAGAACCTGAAGATTACGCCATACGTGTAGTATATACAAAAGTTGTGCAAAAGATTTCGTAAGATTGAGTTTAGACATACTACCAGAACACGGAATGAGTTGGATGATGCTCTTGCCACCATCGTTTCGATGATTAAGCATCCAGATACTGATTATATTGATCCTACAGATATAGAGATAAAGGAGAAGCCAGTTCATTGTTCCCATGTTGAAGCAGAACCAGACGGTTTGCCATGGTATCTTGATATCAAGAAATATTTAGAGTCTGTAACTTATCCTGAGAATGCGACGTCTTACCAGAAGAAATCAATACGTCGTTTGGCCCTCATTTTCTTTCTGAATGGAGAAATCCTTTATAGGAGGACTCCAGATTTAGGTCTTCTCAGATGTATTGACGTTGTAGAAGCTGCGAAGCTTATTGAACAGATACATACTGGCGTTTGTGGTACGCATATGAATGGACTCCCTTTGGCAAGGAAGATCTTTCGAGCCGGTTATTTCTGGATGACTATGGAGCATTATTGTTGCAAGTTTGTGCAGAAATGTCATAAATGTCAAGTGCATGGTGATTTGATCCGAGTGCCGCCTCACGAACTCAATGCTATGAGTTCACCTTGGCCATTTGTAGCTTGGGGAATAGATATCATCGGTCCGATAGATCCAGCCGCCTCTAATGGACACAGATTTTATTTGGTTGTCATTGACTACTTCACCAAGTGGGTGGAAGAAGCTTCGTACAAGTCGGTAACCAAGAAAGTTATAGATGATTTTGTTCGCAACAATCTGATTTGCACGTTTGGAGTACCAGAATCCATCATTACTGATAATGGTACAAATCTGAATAATCACTTGATGAGATATATATGTGAACAATTTAAGATTAATCACCGAAATTCAACTACTTATCGTCCCCAAATGAATGGAGTTGTAGAGGCTGCCAATAGAATATCAAGAAGATTCTGAAAAAGTAATTGACAATCACCGAGGTTGGCATTAGATGTTGATGTATGCTTTGTTGGGTTATCGAACGACTGTCTGAACTTTGATTGGAGCCACTCCATACTTGCTAGTGTATGGAACAGGAGCAGTCATACCTGCTGAAGTTGAGATACCATCCTTGAGAATCATCCAAGAAGCTGATTTGAGTAATGATGAATGGGTCAGCAAGCAGATTGATCAATTGACATTAATTGACGAAAAGAGAATGGTTGTTGTTTGTCATGGTCAACTATATCGACATAGAATGATTCGAGCTTTCCACAAGAGAGTCAGATCCAGAATTTTGAAATTGGTCAGTTAGTACTTAAGCGCATTTTTCCTCATCACGATGAGTACAAAGGAAAATTCGCACCAAATTGGCAAGGACCCTACATGGTTCGCAAAGTATTATCTGGATGTACTTTGATCCTGTCAGAGATGGATGGCACCGCGTGGCCGAAACCGATTAACTCAGATGCTGTCAAGAAATATTACGTGTGAAGCGTCAGTGTATTTCTGTTATTTCCGTGTAATTGTTCTATTTGCTTGTAATTGTTTTGTTTAAAATTTTATCCCTCTTGTAATGAACTACGTATGACCTAAATTCTCAAAAATGAGATACGTAGGCGGCCTATGTCGGCCTCGATCACCCCATTTACCCCTTTTAATATTTCTTTGTATTTGAACTACGTTCGACCTGAATTCTCAAGAATGAGATACGTAGGCGGCCTATGTTGGCCTCGATCGATTTCTTTGTAAAATTTCTTTTGATGTTAATCCTTGAGGGGGAACTATGTTTGACGTGATTCCTGCCTCAACGGGATACGTAGGCGCCACAAGGGTTCGGTCATATTTCCCGTAAGATTTCTATTCCTCTTTACAATAGAAACTGGGACATAATTTTTGAGAGGGACTCTAAAATTCTCGAGAAGAAGATTTTTCCTCAACAAGTCGAGACTGATGTCACTTTGAAGCTTGAAATTGGGAAAATTTTTTTGAGAGGATCTCAAAAATTCCGTGATTTACTCACCGGCAGTTAAAGATGAGCCGAGACAGTTAACTGGGACAAAAATTTAAAGGATGGCCTCAAAATTTCAACTAGGGTTTATCGACAGTCTAGAGTGACTTTGAATACTCCTTAGCGAATAATCAGATAGACCTCCAAGCATCAGACTCAAAGAAGTTCGCTAAGTCTAACATGACATGATACTTTGGCAGTAACCTTTTTTTCAAAATACTACTTTTCGAAAATTTATTTTCCTTAAAAAAAATTCCTTTGTGTTTAATTTGTTTTGGCATAAAATATTTTGTCTTATCTATCAAGATTCGGGAGATCAGAAAATCAACCGGAGATAGCAGGACAAAGTGCAGACAACTGAAGAAATCGACACAGAGCAGTTCGTTTTAAAACTAACGATTTTTCTGTGGACGCAGGTTTATAAGTTCTCTCTGAAATCAGCAAATTCCTCCGATCGATGAATATAGAGAAATCAAGGGCGCGAAGAGCTCTCCCATAATTTACAATTTTTCTGTGGATGCAAGAATTATTTTATATTGCTTATATTGAAGACTTGGGGACGTGTACAACATCGTTCATCCAATTCCCAACAGCACGAAGTCTATAGCGAAGATACAACTATGTTCAAAGATGAATCAAATGAAAACCCCAAGAAAGACATTTTATGGTTTTTCATCAAGAACGTCATCTGCATCACATTATCAGACATGATAGCATTACTACCCGGAGGTTCTTTATATTTGTATTGTCAATTGAGACAATGCACTACACAGAGGGTCATTCTACTCATACTGTCAATTTTGATGATACACTACATCGAGAGTCATTTTACCGTGTTGTCAATTGAGACGATATGATTATCCAGAAGGCACCCAGAAGATCACTATGTTGCTCGATTGAAGCACTATCTTCATTTGGTACCGAGGATGGCATCAAGAGGAAAAATCATGCATCGCGAGTTGATATTCATGCATCGCGAGAAGATATTCATGCCTCGTGGAAAATATCATGAACCGCAAGAAGATATTCAGGCATCGAAGAAAATCATGCATCGCGAGTTAATATTCATGCATCGCGAAAAATCATGCATCGCGAGTTGATATTCATGCATCGCGGAGAATCACGCATCGCGAGAAGATATTCATGCCTCGCAGAAAATGTCATTTATGCATCGTGGAAAATCATGCATTGCGGAAAATCATACATCGCGGGTTAATATACATGCATCGCGGGAAGGAGTCATCCATAGCAAGAGAAATTCATGCATCGCGAAAAAGTCATGCATTGCGGAGAAGAAGTCATGCATCACGAGAAGATATTTATGCATTGCGGGAAAACGTCATGCATCGCGGAAAGTCATGCATTGCAAGAGAAAATTCATGTATCGCGGAAAAGTCATGCAATGCGAAGAAGAAGTCATGCATTACAAGAGAAAATTAATGCATCGCGGAAAAGTCATGTATTGCGGAAGAGAAATGTTTACCCCTCAACATCAACCACATCTTTTTATTTTGACAAGAGTGAATGTCAAGAGAATCATCGAAAATAACATCAAGAGAAATATCAACACTGCATCAACTTTTATTTATTTCGACATCAAATGAAGAGTACATTGAAGATTATATTGTAAACATAAGACATAAGTTTTATTTGCTTTACGTCAAACTGATCGAGTTGACGTCAAATGCTGAAGGAGAGCAATTAAGTGTCAAAATGGTAAAAGACATTATCTCCCATTTGAATTGCATTTTTATGCTGACGAGTTTTATCTCAGTCTTTGTCGAGAGCATCTGAAGGGATGAATTCTCCAAAAAAATAAAACAGTTGCGAACGACATCAAAAAGATGCAGCACAACATGGAACTTTTTCTTAGCAGCGAACTGGGACATAGTCCAAAGAGGAGTGTCAAACTCTTAGGACGCGAGCAGAGGAGCGACTTCCACCACGATCAAACCACACCCCTATTGTAAGGCATGTGAGTTTTTCTTTTGTTTCCTCGATTTCTGTTTCGCATCCGAAAATTTTGGTGTCTGCCTGAGGCAAGTTTCCAATCTGAGTGGCAATACACCAAGAGCTTTGGAAATTATGTTCGTGTAAGTTCTTAATTATGGGTGTGAAGTGCACCACATTCGTGGCTAAGAGGTTACAAGCCTTTTTTTCATACTCGATTTATTTGTCGATTTTCCAGAAATCAAAGGTTGTCGAACATAATAGATTTCCTTTTCAACCGATCAAGACAAACTACAAACAGCCTGATTCCTAAGATTTAAGGATATGTAGGTGGGCTCAATTTCAAAAACTCGGCTATATTCCAACATTCGCTCTTAAATCTTATTCCCGAGCATTCTGATCCCTTCATAATTCGGTATCGAGATGGCTCTTTCAAAATCGTGCGTTAAATCAAGCGCATCGAACTACAAGTGACCTGAATTCTCATATAGCCTGAGATATGTAGGAAACCCATTTTCGGGGGTTCGACCATAATTCTTAAAGTCCGTACCAAATCCCTTTTGAGAAAAGACAAATATGTGGTATGTCAAAATTGGCCTGGTCAATTTCATTTTCCTCGCATTTCTTGCATCAATCCAAGTAAAATGAGGGACAATTGTTGACACTCAATTTTGACCCTCTCCGATAGGAATTAATTAACGAGCTTCTTAATTGTAAACAATTTGAAATAAGTAGATTTTATAAAATTCAAAATGTTTTAAGATATTTTGAATTAATCTCGTCACTTTTTATAATTTTCAAATAGTGTGTGTGTGTATATATATATATATATATATATATATATATATATATATATATATATATATAATTAGCTTATTATATAAATATTCGAAAATCGTCTCAAAAAAATTTTAGTTTCAATTAAAAAAAAATTCAAAAAAGCTTAGTTATATGATAGTTTATATTTTAGATTATTTAGCTTTTATTTAAGTTAATTATTTTATTTCGTTAAGATTTGAGAAGCTTGTTACTTAATTAGTATTAATTTTTGTTTAGTTTTAACCGAATCACCAATTAACTCGATTTGACTAAATTCTTAAATTAAGTGGATTAATTGAAAGACCACTTTGGTGTTTTTCTTTAATCCAGTCCACCATCTAAACTCCTCTTCAGCAGCCCATTCTATTCATTTTCCCAATTTTTAATACCCATAGGAATTCCCAACAATCGTTTTTTTTTTCAAAAGTAAACCAGTCCAACTCTTTCTCACCCCAAACCCGGCCCAATCATTTTGCACCAGTCCAAACAAAAGAAAGCGTACCCAACCCACTCCCTTTTCTTCCTCACAATGAACAACCAACAGGGACGCGTTAATGTTTCCAGTGATGCCCGACGCACCTCGCCTGTCCCCACGCGATGGCGAGTTGACGAAAGCTCGCATCCAACGTTCACAAAGACACAGAGAACAGACGGAAAAGCAGTGAGGAGTACATAGTACACTGGTTCTTTGTCTTCTTCCACTCGCGTCCTGTCCCAGCCAAGTTTTTGCAACAAAAGTGGCTGTTGTAGCAGCACGGGATCGTCCTTGGGGCTAGGAGATTGCTCCACGTCACGCCCAAGGACGTTGCGATCGAATCCCATCCGTCTCCCATTTCGTTTCCCTTTCCGGAATGATTTCAGATTCCAGAAAAAGGATGTTTATCCTTTTTGGTGAAAGAGTTTTCGAATTTTGAATTCATGGGCCAAGGGTGATCCGAATTTTTCACCTTCTGCCCATTTCCGGAACCCTAATTGTTTCCTCCTATATAATTTATTTTCCTGTTCATTGTGAGGGGGAGATTTTTTCTTTTTGGGATTTTTTCTAGGGTCGAGAGAATTGTTCTTGAGAAAAAATATTCCTAGCAGCTTGAGAGAAAATGTATAAGAATACATAGTCTAGTTCTGTTCGAAAGCTTGAGTTTCGGCTTTGAATTCTCTATCGTTCGTTCATATTTTGAGTCTCTTCGGTTGGTGTGAGTCGTGTTCTTCTCAGCTCGTTTTCGTCTCTGTTCAGCTGCTCCTCTAAAGGTAATATCCATTTCTCTTTAAGCGTCCCTTTCTCTTAATATATTGTTCATGAGAGTGTGAAGCTGTCCACCGCTTATTATTTTGAAAATATTAAAACTTGGCGTCGGCTCCGATCGATATTATAGCTCGCTTGTGAGTTTAAAATGTTGTTGCTCCGTTTGGCTGAAGTTTCTGATTGTTCTTGTTTGATATCGAGTCATTCCCTCCCCGTTAAGGTCTGTATCTCGCCCATGTCTCCTGTGGTGATTTCGATTTGCTTGAAACAAGTTAAAATGAGTTGCCAAACTTATTAGTGAAGCATGCTGTACTGATTTGATTTATAAACATGTTAGAATTTTCGGTTTCTCTTATTTCCTTATAATTTCAGTTTTTGGTTGTCTGCACCTTATTTTCTTTCACACCCTTGCATGTTTTCCATGACATTTGTGAGTAAAAAACATTATATATATAAGTCAAATGAGGTTTTCATATGAACAGAAAAAAAAAACATTCTAAATCATTATATATATATATATATATATATATATATATATATATATATATATACGTGCCTGCGTCTTTTAAGCATATAGTATCTCCCTCTTCCCTCTTCGAATGACTTATGTCGACGGTTGCTCATTTCAGAAAGATTACAATCCTAAGGTTTGAGTTTTTTCTTTTACTCTCGTTTATCTTTAAATATATGTCTCATTGTGTGGAAATTGTTCTAAACCTTGTGGCTTGTCTGTTATCTATATTTTCTTCTTTTGCTTATTATTTTTTTTTTTTTTGAAGTTATGGAAATTGTTCTTTTTTATAAAAAAAAATAAAAAAAAATAAAAAAAAATAAAAATTAATAAAGAAGAAGATACAGCAATCTTCCTCTTAGTTCTCATGCTTAAATTTTGGCACGAACAGTGACTTATTTTACTATTTTTCCTAATCACTTTGCTTTTCTCTAAATAATTCATCCTATTCCATACATGGGTTTAGTGTTGTGCTGCATCTTTAGCAACCTTTGCTTAGTTTTTGTGTTGCATCTTAAGTATAATGTTATAGATGTTTCATTCGTCATTTTATTCATATCACTAGATACTTGTCCTACTATTGAAGTTTGTTGCTAGTTATTTCATTTATGGGAAAAGCATATGTGAGTTATGGAGAAGTAGTGGAGGAAATTTTAATCCATGTGTTTTGTTTATTTATTTTCTCCTCATGATAAATCTATTGCTTGTGTAATCAAGACTTCAATACATTGATTTCGGTGTGATTCTCTTTTATGTTTGAGTTATTTGTTTGATCGGGAAAATATCATAATCCATTAAGTATGTTTCTTTATTTAGTCTCTACAATTCAAATTTTGCTAATGTAATTTTTTTTATTTGAACTCCTCTCGAGTCCATTTGGACTCCATTTCCCGCCTTGCATTCCCCCGTCGAGCCACGAGGTCTCAATCTCCCCTCTGAGTCGTACATCCCCCCTCGAAACTGGCGTATAGGTTAAAAGCAGCAATACATTGCTGAAAAATTAATTTTTCAGCCCCGGAAAGTCATAAAACAGGTTGATATACAGTCTGTATACACCAATATACGATCACAATATACGATATACGGATGCAAAAAAATGTGAAAATGCAGGCAGAAAATAAAGGTTATAAGGTTCAACGAAAATTCAGGCTTGGAAGGGCCAAAAATGGGTCGGATACGGTCTATGTACCAGAGTATACGCAAAGTGTATACACAAAAATCCTAAAGGCCTTAAACAATTACAGCAGCAAAATTTGGGCTATAAGCCCAATTTTGATATCTCCATTTCTCTCTTTATTCAATTATTATTGTGTTTGACTAACATTTTGATTTCAATTTAATTGATTCTCAACGATAGCCATTTCTCTTCATTTATATACATATATTCAAAATTTATACACATATATATATATATTTAAATGTTTACTCAATCTTTATTTTACTTGTCAGTCTTGGACATTTGGATTTCCCCCTTAGAATAGCCCCTTTTGTTACTTTTCCTTTAAAAAATAAATAAATAATAATAAATAAAATAATAAGGATAAGTAAAATAATGAATAAAAGAATAAGTCATTCTATACTTAGTAAAAATTTAAAAATTATTTAAAAGGTCTTTTAGTCAAATCGCCGGTCAACCGCGAGTTAGCGGGCATTCCGAGAGCCTAACACCTTCTCGGAATGTACATTTGAACTTCGAACCCTTTCTCAATCGATTTTATCTGTTTAAATCTTTTGAAAATAATTATAAGTTTTTCTTAATTTTTATTAAAAATTAAGTGGCGACTCTGTTAATTTGGAAAATTGATTTCTCGTAAATCATAACATTAATTGATTTTTTGAAACTTAGTCATTTTTACTTTTTATTATATTTTTTCGTAAAACAGTAATATATTCTAATTTTGCAGGAATTTTTTTTTAAAACTTATTAGTATCACATGGTATCAGGGCAGGGCCCGTCTCACCCGATGTTAGGGTCCCCAAAAAGAAAGAATTGTTCACGCACGATATGCTAAGCACTGGACGTAAGGTGGGGTGTTAAAGAATGACAAAAGTCCTACATCGGTGGTTAATGAGATATGTGGACTCCTTATAAGGCTAGGGCAATCCTCCTCTCTTTGAGCTAGCTTTTCGGGTGTTAGTTAGGTCTAACGCCTAATTTCACACCTCTTGATCTCACATAATGTATCTATTTTAAATTTAACTTTTTTACGCGTTCATATAAATAGTTTTTTTTCTTAGTAGGTTTCGAATGAATATTTATAAATAAGTCTTGTTTGAATATAAGATTTGAAATCTTGAAAATAAGATATGTTGTCTGCTATACATATATATACTAGATGGGAGACAGTCCGTGCTCAACATGTTGAGTTTCAATAAATTATTTTTATAGTTACTAGTGTATCGCTAAAACAGTCAACAGTCGATAACCACAACCTCAGTGCTAACACGGACATTCCATATAGATCGGCAAACGATCCAAGATCCTGTGAAGGAACTTCGAGAAATTGTGCCTCATGGGGCAAAGGTCATACACATTCTTTGACACTTGGAATTTCTTTGATATTTTTATTTTATTGTTTTACAATTTTTTAGATGAAAATTTTGCTCTTACTAATGCTTTTCCTTGACGGATCATCTAAATTCAGTGTAGTATTGATGTACTGTTCGAACTCACGATCAAACACATGCCTTTCTCGCAAAGTGTCTCAAAACATGCAGACAAACTAAAATAGATTGGAGAGTCAAAGGTTGGCGAGAGTCAAAGGTTGGCGAGTGTCAAAGGTTGACTCATAACATTTAGCCTTATTCTCATGATACTCCAAAAAGTTGAGTTTTCTTATTGATATACTGTGTTGGAATTCGGTACTTCAAATTATGGCTGGAGATCATGAAAAAAGAAAGCTTCCAAGTTCAACAAAGTCAGAAAAGAAAATGACAACATAACTACACTATACATAATTTCTCAGTTTTTTAGCTACAAGGATAGCCAGTTTAAGCTATAAGTTTCATTGTTAATAAATCATATAGGAGGCCTGAATTTCATGTTAGAATTGGTATCACGTCTGTCCGTTTTGAACCCGCGGATTATCAGTAAGGATGGTGGGTGGAGCAACATGCCCATAAGAAGTAGGCTCACAGTCTATGGTCTGTCCTATTATAGTTGAGGGTCTAAATCAACCTCGTCAAATGCTTGTGGAGGTTAGTTTCTATGCATCTCAAGAAATCATCTATTATTGGAAAAACATGACTGATGGTTCATCTAAACTTTCTGTCTCTGCAGATGTTTTGCGAGGAACGTGGCTTATTTTTGGAAATAGCTGACATTATAAGAGGATTGGGCTTGACTATCCTGAAGGGGGTGATGGAAACAAGGAACGACAAAATATGGGCAAAATTTGCTATAGAGGTTATAATCAATCAAGATTTGGATGTAAACTGCTTCTTGTACTCTCACAATATTTGCATGGTTGTTTATCATTTACTTAGAATTTGCTATTTAAAAACAGGCTGATAGAGATGTCACAAGGATGGAGATATTCATCTCACTCGTTCGCCTCTTGGAGAAAACAACAAAAGGTGGAACAGAACTTGTCAATGCTATCGATAAAACACAACAATAGTGCATTCATTCCACCAAGTAACGATATTACCTTCAACCGGTCGATCTTGTAGTTTGCTGTGATCAACATGTTACTACTGCTTCACCCGGTAATGTTAAGAGAATGCGACTATTACATGCTTGCCATGACAATATTTACACTAAAATAATACTTCTGGTAGTTCTAACATTATTCGGTAATTTTTGTGTCCCATGAGCTAAGGTGTATCAGAAACTCAGAAACTCAGAATCTCCTGAAAAGCATAAGCTCTACTTTAGGCCCTCATTCAAGGTGGATAGAATAATCTGTTGACTCTTTGGCCTAATTATTTAGTCCCACATCGGAGCTTTATGTATTGTGAAGGAGAATTTGAGTTATAAAAGAACCTCTCCTCCTTCATTGTAAAATGCACCATTTGTAATCTTTTCTCTCTATCTAATAAAAGTAGGTTGCTTTGAGCAGTGCTTGGAGATTAAGCTTTCGCGGCTGAACTCCATTATTAAAATTGTTCGGTCTCTTTTCTCTTCTTTTCAGTTAATATTTGATATTATTTGTCGGGTATCTTTGTTAGTGTTCTGTCCGGTTCAGTTCATTTGAACCGGTTCATTTCACTAAAGTTGTTCCGTTTTGTAGGGAAATTACCCGAATTTCCCAACAAATGGTATCAGAGCCAAGGTTCTGTCTGAGTATGCTCTGTGGTTGCAGCTGAGTCTGATCTTCCACATCAGAAAAGAATTATTTTGGTCCTTTTGCATCGAAAGTTTTTTCTAAGTCAGAGTTCTGTCTGAGTATGTTCTGTGGTTGCAGTTTCGCCTGATCTTCCACACCAGAAAGGAATTACTTTGTTTCTGTAGAAGCCTTCGATTATTTGAATTCTGTTGTAATATCCAATATCTTTTTTGAGTCTGTAATGGCAAATAAAGATCAAGAAATGGAGTCTGTTGCAAATATTCCACCGAAGACATCGGGTGCCTCGTCATCATGGTCAATATTCCCAATGTCTACTTTGAAGTTGGCGGTTGAAATATTCGATGGTACGGGCCATTTCGGTATGTGGCAAGGGGAGGTTTTGGACTCCCTTTTCCAGCAGGGTCTTGATATTGCTATTGAAGAAGTTAAACTAGAAGGAGTTGAAGATAAAGATTGGAAAATCATTAATCGGTTGGCATGCGGAACAATTCGATCGTGTCTATCCAGGGAGCAAAAGTATGCTTTCAAGAATGAGACTTCTGCATACAAATTGTGGAAGGCATTGGAGGACAAGTTTCTGAAAAAGAGTGGTCAGAACAAGCTCCTAATGAAGAAAAGGTTGTTCCGATTTGATTACAAACAAGGTACTACTATGAATGAACATATCACTATGTTTAATCAATTAGTAGCAGACTTGCTTAATTTAGATGTCATATTCGATGATGAAGATCTGGCTTTGATGTTGTTATCATCTCTTCCCGATGAATTTGAACATTTGGAGACAACGTTACTTCACGGGAAGGAGAATGTGTCGTTAGATGCTGTTTGTTCTGCTTTATATAGTCATGAACTGAGAAAGCAAGATAAGATGAAAACAAAGGCAACAACATCAGAAGAAGTATTGGTGGCAAGAGGTTGTCATCAAAACCAGACAAAAGGGAGAAGAGGAAGGTCCAAATCAAAAGGTCGATCCATTGCCAAAGATGAGTGTGCTTTCTGTCATGAGAAAGGGCACTGGAGGAAAGACTGTTCAAAGTTGAAAAATAAAGGGAAGGCTCCGCAAGACGCCAATGTTGCAGAATGCAAAAGCGATGCGGAATCAGATATCTCTTTAGTGGTCGCTCCTACAACATCACATGCAAATGAGTGGATATTGGATTCAGGTTGTACCTATCATATGTGTCCCATTCGGGAGTGGTTCTTTGAATTTCAGGATCTCAATGGCGGAGTTGTTTACATGGGTAATGATAATTCATGTAAAACAACCGGAATAGGTTCAATCAAACTGCAGAATCATGATGGATCCACCAAAATCTTGCTAGATGTGCGGTACGTGCCAAAGTTGAAGAAGAATCTCATCTCATTGGGGGCTTTAGAAACTAAAGGCCTAGTTATAACGATGCGAGATGGAGTTATTAAAGCAACTTCTGGAGCGTTGGTGATGTTGAAGGGTGTGACAAAGAACAATCTGTATTACTATCAAGGTAGTACAGTGGTCGGGACAGTAACAACAGTAACTTCTTGCACCAAGAAAGATACTGAGGCAACGAAGCTGTGGCATATGCAGTTGGGACATGCTGGTGAAAAATCTTTGCAAATTCTTGCCAAGCAAGGATTGTTGAAAGGTACGAAGACTTGCAAACTTGAGTTTTGTGAACATTGTGTTCTTGGAAAACAACGAAGAGTGAAGTTTGGCACTGCAATTCATAATACCAAGGGTATTCTGGATTATGTGCATTCATATGTATGGGGACTTGCCAAGACTCCGTCTCTTGGACGAAGGCATTATTTTGTCACTTTTGTTGATGATTTTTCCAGGAGAGTTTGGGTGTTTTCTATGAAGAACAAAGATGATGTACTTGGAATTTTCCTTAAGTGGAAAGTTCAAGTTGAAAACCAGACGGGAAGGAAGATCAAGGTTCTCCGAACAGACAATGGTGGAGAATACAAGAGTGATCCGTTCCTTAAGGTATGCCAAGACTGTGGCATAGTTCGGCACTTCACCGTCAGGAAAACACCGCAACAGAATGGGGTGTCAGAGCGTATGAACAGGACACTTGTGGAGAAAGTTCGCTGTATGCTGTCTAATGCTGGGTTAGGCAGAAAATTTTGGGCTGAGGCGATAACATATGCTCAACATCTCGTCAATCGTTTGCCATCATCTGCTATTGATGGCAAAACTCCATTAGAGGTATGGTCTGGAAAACCTGCAACTGATTATGATACTTTGCACGTTTTTGGTTCTGTTGCATATTATCATGTGATTGAATCAAAGTTGGATCCACGGGCAAAGAAGGCTTTGTTCATGGGATTCAATGCTGGAGTGAAGGGATACCGTCTGTGGTGTCTCGAGGCAAAGAAAACAATTATAAGCAGAGATGTTACCTTCGATGAATCTGCCATGTTAAAGAAGGTAAATCCAGAAGATGCTGAGAGTACTCCTGAACAAGTGGCGTGTACTCCGAAGCAGGTGGAGTTTGAGGAGACAGTGGTGATCCCAGCACGGAGCACCACGAGTGACTCTCCTACGGCAGAAGAAGAGTCAGATGAGGAAGAGTTCCTACCCAAGAACCTCTACAGCAATCGAGCCAATTGCAGTTAGAAGACAGAGACGAGCGATCCAAAAGCCCGCTCGTTTCACTGACATGGTAGCTTATGCACTTCCAGTTTCAGATGAAGATGTTCCATCCACCTACCCAGAGGCCATACGAAGTTCAGAAAGTGGCAATTGGGCATGTGCAATGGAAGAGGAAATGCAATCCCTCAAGAAGAACATGACGTGGAAGTTGACACAACTACCGATAGGCAAGAAGGCAATTGGATGCAAATGGGTATTTGCAAAGAAAGAAGGATTTCCCGATAAAGACAATGTTCGCTACAAGGCAAGGTTGGTAGCTAAAGGCTACGCTCAAAGGGAGGGAATTGATTATAATGAGGTATTTTCTCCAGTTGTTAAACATTCCTCCATTAGAATTATGTTGGCCTTGGTAGCGCAGTTGAATTTGGAGCTAGCTCAACTTGATGTGAAGACCGCGTTCCTACACGGTGATTTGAAGGAGGAAATCTATATGACTCAGCCAGAAGGAAATAAGGTTGCTGATAAAGAGAATTGGGTTTGCAAACTTGTCAAATCATTGTACGGACTGAAACAATCTCCGAGACAGTGGTACAAACGATTTGATAGTTTCATGAAGGGTCAGAAGTACAAGAGAAGCAAATACGATCATTGTGTGTATTTGCGCAGGCTTCAAGACGGTTCCTACATCTACTTACTCTTATATGTTGATGATATGCTGATTGCAGCAAAGAGCCAAACTGAGATTGACAAACTGAAGGCTCAGTTGAGTAAAGAGTTCGAGATGAAGGATTTGGGGGAAGCCAAGAAGATTCTCGGCATGGAGATAAACAGGGACAGAGAGAGAGGCAAGCTTTGGCTGTCACAGAAGCAGTATTTGAAGAAGGTACTAAGACGTTTTGGTATGCACGAAGATACAAAACACGTGAGTACCCCACTTGCTCCTCATTTGAAACTGAGTAGCCGGTTATCTCCAACGACTGATGAAGAGCGAGAATACATGGCGAAAGTCCCGTATGCAAATGCAGTTGTAAGCTTGATGTATGCAATGGTGTGTACGAGACCAGATATTTCACAGGCTGTTAGTGTTGTTAGCAGGTACATGCATGATCCAGGCCAGGGTCATTGGCAAGCTGTGAAATGGATTCTACGGTATCTGCAAAATACCATAGATATTGGATTGGCATTCGAGCAGGATAAATCAATTGGTCAATGCATAGTTGGATACTGTGATTCTGACTATGCAGGTGATTTGGATAAGCGACGATCTACAACTGGCTATTTGTTCACTTTAGCAAAAGCGCCAGTTAGTTGGAAGTCTACTTTACAGTCAACGGTGGTTTTGTCTACGACAGAGGCAGAGTATATGACAATTACAGAGGCTGTAAAGGAGGCGATTTGGCTTCATGGGTTGCTTAAAGACTTGGGAGTTGGTCAGAAACAACTTGAGGTTTATTCTGACAGTCAGAGTGCTATTCATTTAGCAAAGAATCAAGTCTTTCATGCACGGACGAAGCACATTGATGTTCGCTATCACTTTGTGAGGGAAATTCTCGAAGAAGAGGAGATACTTCTGTTGAAGATTCATACTACGGAGAATCCCGCAGATATGCTGACCAAGGTGGTTACAAAGGCCAAGTTTGAACACTGTTTAGACTTGGTCAATGTCCTGCACATTTGAAGTTGGCGCCTCACGGCGCAAATTTGGAAGCAACGTGAAAACTGCTTTTATTATTTGTTTGTTTGAGAAGATTTGTATTTGGTGGGACTGGATATTAAGCCAAGGTGGAGATTTGTTGACTCTTTGGCCTATTTATTTAGTCCCACATCGGAGTTTTATGTATTGTGAAGGAGAATTTGGGGTTATAAAAGAACTCCTCCTCCTTCATTGTAAAAAGCACCATTTTGTAATCTCTTCTCTCTATCTAATAAAAGCAGGCTGCTTTGAGCGGTGCTCGGAGATTAAGCTTTCGCGGCTGAACTCCATTATTAAATTGTTCGGTCTCTTTTCTCTTCTTTTCAGTTAATATTCGATATTACTTGTCGGGTATCTTTGTTAGTGTTCTGTCCGGTTCAGTTCATTTGAACCGGTTCATTTCACTAAAGTTGTTCCGTTTTGTAGGGAAATTACCCGAATTTCCCAACAAGTGGTATCAGAGCCAAGGTTCTGTCTGAGTATGCTCTGTGGTTGCAGCTGCGTCTGATCTTCCACATCAGAAAAGAATTATTTTGGTCATTTTGTGTCGAAAGTTTTTTCTAAGTCAGAGTTCTGTCTGAGTATGCTCTGTGGTTGCAGTTTAGCCTGATCTTCCACACCAGAAAGGAATTACTTTGTCTCAGTAGAAGCCTTCGATTGTTTGAAATTCTGTTGTAATATCCAATATTTTTTTTTGAGTCTGTAATGGCAAATAAAGATCAAGAAATGGAGTCTATTGCAAATATTCCACCGAAGACATCGGGTGCCTCGTCATCATGGTCAAGATTCCCGATGTCTACTTTGAAGTTGGCGGTTGAAATATTCGATGGTACGGGCCATTTCGGTATGTGGCAAGGGGAGGTTTTGGACTCCCTTTTCCAGCAGGGTCTTGATATTGCTATTGAAGAAGTCAAACTAGAAGGAGTTGAAGATAAAGATTGGAAAATCATTAATCGGTTGGCATGCGGAACAATTCGATCGTGTCTATCCAGGGAGAAAAAGTATGCTTTCAAGAATGAGACTTCTGCATACAAATTGTGGAAGGCATTGGAGGACAAGTTTCTGAAAAAGAGTGGTCAGAACAAGCTCCTAATGAAGAAAAGGTTGTTCCGATTTGATTACAAACAAGGTACTACTATGAATGAACATATCACTATGTTTAATCAATTAGTAGCAGACTTGCTTAATTTAGATGTCATATTCGATGATGAAGATCTGGCTTTGATGTTGTTATCATCTCTTCCCGATGAATTTGAACATTTGGAGACAACGTTACTTCACGGGAAGGAGAATGTGTCGTTAGATGCTGTTTGTTCTGCTTTATATAGTCATGAACTGAGAAAGCAGGATAAGATGAAAACAAAGGCAACAACATCAGAAGAAGTATTGGTGGCAAGAGTTCGTCATCAAAACCAGACAAAAGGGAGAAGAGAAAGGTCCAAATCAAAAGGTCGAGCCATTGCCAAAGATGAGTGTGCTTTCTGTCATGAGAAAGGGCACTGGAGGAAAGACTGTCCAAAGTTGAAGAAGAAAGGAAAGGCTCCGCAAGACGCCAATGTTGCAGAATGCAAAAGCGATGCGGAATCAGATATCTCTTTAGTGGTGGCTCCTACAACATCACATGCAGATGAGTGGATATTGGATTCAGGTTGTACCTATCATATGTGTCCCATTCGGCAGTGGTTCTTTGAATTTCAGGATCTCAATGGCGGAGTTGTTTACATGGGTAATGATAATTCATGTAAAACAACCGGAATAGGTTCAATCAAACTGCAGAATCATGATGGATCCACCAAAATCTTGCGAGATGTGCGGTACGTGCCAAAGTTGAAGAAGAATCTCATCTCATTGGGGGCTTTAGAATCTAAAGGCCTAGTTATAACGATGCGAGATGGAGTTCTTAAAGCAACTTCTGGAGCGTTGGTGATGTTGAAGGGTGTGAGAAAGAACAATCTGTATTACTATCAAGGTAGTACAGTGGTCGGGACAGTAACAACAGTAACTTCTTGCACCAAGAAAGATACTGAGGCAACGAAGCTGTGGCATATGCGGTTGGGACATGCTGGTGAAAAATCTTTGCAAATTCTTGCCAAGCAAGGATTGTTGAAAGGTACGAAGACTTGCAAACTTGAGTTTTGTGAACATTGTGTTCTTGGAAAACAACGAAGAGTGAAGTTTGGCACTGCAATTCATAATACCAAAGGTATTCTGGATTATGTGCATTCAGATGTATGGGGACCTGCCAAGACTCCGTCTCTTGGAGGAAGGCATTATTTTGTCACTTTTGTTGATGATTTTTCCAGGAGAGTTTGGGTGTTTTCTATGAAGAACAAAGATGATGTACTTGGAATTTTCCTTAAGTGGAAAGTTCAAGTTGAAAACCAGACGGGAAGGAAGATCAAGGTTTTCCGAACAGACAATGGTGGAGAATACAAGAGTGATCCGTTCCTTAAGGTATGCCAAGACTGTGGCATAGTTCGGCACTTCACCGTCAGGAAAACACCGCAACAGAATGGGGTGTCAGAGCGTATGAACAGGACACTTGTGGAGAAAGTTCGCTGTATGCTGTCTAATGCTGGGTTAGGCAGAAAATTTTGGGCTGAGGCGATAACATATGCTCAACATCTCGTCAATCGTTTGCCATCATCTGCTATTGATGGCAAAACTCCATTAGAGGTATGGTCTGGAAAACCTGCAACTGATTATGATACTTTGTACGTTTTTGGTTCTGTTGCATATTATCATGTGATTGAATCAAAGTTGGATCCACGGGCAAAGAAGGCTTTGTTCATGGGATTCAATGCTGGAGTGAAGGGATACCGTCTGTGGTGTCTCGAGGCAAAGAAAACAATTATAAGCAGAGATGTTACCTTTGATGAATCTGCCATGTTAAAGAAGGTAAATCCAGAAGATGCTGAGAGTACTCCTGAACAGGTGGCGTGTACTCCGAAGCAGGTGGAGTTTGAGGAGACAGTGGTGATCCCAGTACGGAGCACCACGAGTGACTCTCCTACGGCAGAAGAAGAGTCAGATGAGGAAGAGGTTCCTACCCAAGAACCTCTACAGCAATCGGAGCCAATTGCAGTTAGAAGACAGAGACGAGCGATCCAAAAGCCGCTCGTTTCACTGACATGGTAGCTTATGCACTTCCAGTTTTAGATGAAGATGTTCCATCCACCTACCCAGAGGCCATACGAAGTTCAGAAAGTGGCAATTGGGCAGGTGCAATGGAAGAGGAAATGCAATCCCTCAAGAAGAACATGACGTGGAAGTTGACACAACTACCGATAGGCAAGAAGGCAATTGGATGCAAATGGGTATTTGCAAAGAAATAAGGATTTCCCGATAAATACGATGTTCGCTACAAGGCAAGGTTGGTAGCTAAAGGCTACGCTCAAAGGGAGGGAATTGATTATAATGAGGTATTTTCTCCAGTTGTTAAACATTCCTCCATTAGAATTATGTTGGCCTTGGTAGCACAGTTGAATTTGGAGCTAGCTCAACTTGATGTGAAGACCGCATTCCTACACGGTGATTTGAAGGAGGAAATCTATATGACTCAGCCAGAAGGAAATAAGGTTGCTGATAAAGAGAATTGGGTTTGCAAACTTGTCAAATCATTGTACGGACTGAAACAATCTCCGAGACAGTGGTACAAATGATTTGATAGTTTCATGAAGAGTCAGAAGTACAAGAGAAGCAAATACGATCATTGTGTGTATTTGCGCAGGCTTCAAGACGGTTCCTACATCTACTTACTCTTATATGTTGATGATATGCTGATTGCAGCAAAGAGCCAAACTGAGATTGACAAACTGAAGGCTCAGTTGAGTAAAGAGTTCGAGATGAAGGATTTGGGGAAAGCCAAGAAGATTCTCGGCATGGAGATAAACAGGGACAGAGAGAGAGGCAAGCTTTGGCTATCACAGAAGCAGTATTTGAAGAAGGTACTAAGACGTTTTGGTATGCACGAAGATACAAAACACGTGAGTACCCCACTTGCTCCTCATTTGAAACTGAGTAGCCGGTTATCTCCGACGACTGATGAAGAGCGAGAATACATGGCGAAAGTCCCGTATGCAAATGCAGTTGGAAGCTTGATGTATGCAATGGGGTGTACGAGAC
>JABWTJ010000153.1:127627-358188 GCA_016801875.1 Solanum sitiens
TACAATCCTAAGGTTTGAGTTTTTTCTTTTACTCTCGTTTATCTTTAAATATATGTCTCATTGTGTGGAAATTGTTCTAAACCTTGTGGCTTGTCTGTTATCTATATTTTCTTCTTTTGCTTATTATTATTATTTTTTTTGAAGTTATGGAAATTGTTTTTATAAAAAAAAATAAAAAAAAATAAAAAAAAATAAAAATTAATAAAGAAGAAGATACAGCAATCTTCCTCTTAGTTCTCATGCTTAAATTTTGGCACGAACAGTGACTTATTTTACTATTTTTCCTAATCACTTTGCTTTTCTCTAAATAATTCATCCTATTCCATACATGGGTTTAGTGTTGTGCTGCATCTTTAGCAACCTTTGCTTAGTTTTTGTGTTGCATCTTAAGTATAATGTTATAGATGTTTCATTCGTCATTTTATTCATATCACTAGATACTTGTCCTACTATTGAAGTTTGTTGCTAGTTATTTCATTTATGGGAAAAGCATATGTGAGTTATGGAGAAGTAGTGGAGGAAATTTTAATCCATGTGTTTTGTTTATTTATTTTCTCCTCATGATAAATCTATTGCTTGTGTAATCAAGACTTCAATACATTGATTTCAGTGTGATTCTCTTTTATGTTTGAGTTATTTGTTTGATCGGGAAAATATCATAATCTATTAAGTATGTTTCTTTATTTAGTCTCTACAATTCAAATTTTGCTAATGTAATTTTTTTTATTTGAACTCCTCTCGAGTCCATTTGGACTCCATTTCCCGCCTTGCATTCCCCCGTCGAGCCACGAGGTCTCAATCTCCCCTCTGAGTCGTACATCCCCCCTCGAAACTGGCGTATAGGTTAAAAGCAGCAATACATTGCTGAAAAATTAATTTTTCAGCCCCGGAAAGTCATAAAACAGGTTGATATACAGTCTGTATACACCAATATACGATCACAATATACGATATACGGATGCAAAAAAATGTGAAAATGCAGGCAGAAAATAAAGGTTATAAGGTTCAACGAAAATTCAGGCTTGGAAGGGCCAAAAATGGGTCGGATACGGTCTATGTACCAGAGTATACGCAAAGTGTATACACAAAAATCCTAAAGGCCTTAAACAATTACAGCAGCAAAATTTGGGCTATAAGCCCAATTTTGATATCTCCATTTCTCTCTTTATTCAATTATTATTGTGTTTGACTAACATTTTGATTTCAATTTAATTGATTCTCAACGATAGCCATTTCTCTTCATTTATATACATATATTCAAAATTTATACATATATATATATATATATTTAAATGTTTACTCAATCTTTATTTTACTTGTCAGTCTTGGACATTTGGATTTCCCCCTTAGAATAGCCCCTTTTGTTACTTTTCCTTTAAAAAATAAATAAATAATAATAAATAAAATAATAAGGATAAGTAAAATAATGAATAAAAGAATAAGTCATTCTATACTTAGTAAAAATTTAAAAATTATTTAAAAGGTCTTTTAGTCAAATCGCCGGTCAACCGCGAGTTAGCGGGCATTCCGAGAGCCTAACACCTTTTCGGAATGTACATTTGAACTTCAAACCCTTTCTCAATCGATTTTATCTGTTTAAATCTTTTGAAAATAATTATAAGTTTTTCTTAATTTTTATTAAAAATTAAGTGGCGACTCTGTTAATTTGGAAAATTGATTTCTCGTAAATCATAAGATTAATTGATTTTTTGAAACTTAGTCATTTTTACTTTTTATTATATTTTTTCGTAAAACAGTAATATATTCTAATTTTGCAGGAATTTTTTTTTAAAACTTATTAGTATCACATGGTATCAGAGCAGGGCCCGTCTCACCCGATGTTAGGGTCCCCAAAAAGAAAGAATTGTTCACGCACCATATGCTAAGCACTGGGCGTAAGGTGGGGTGTTAAAGAATGACAAAAGTCCTACATCGGTGGTTAATGAGATATGTGGACTCCTTATAAGGCTAGGGCAATCCTCCTATCTTTGAGCTAGCTTTTCGGGTGTTAGTTAGGTACGCCTAATTTCACACCTCTTGATCTCACATAATGTATCTATTTTAAATTTAACTTTTTTACGCGTTCATATAAATAGTTTTTTTTCTTAGTAGGTTTCGAATGAATATTTATAAATAAGTCTTGTTTGAATATAAGATTTGAAATCTTGAAAATAAGATATGTTGTCTGCTATACATATATATACTAGATGGGAGACAGTCCGTGCTCAACATGTTGAGTTTCAATAAATTGTTTTTATAGTTACTAGTGTATCGCTAAAACAGTCAACAGTCGATAACCACAACCTCAGTGCTAACACGGACATTCCATATAGATCGGCAAACGATCCAAGATCCTGTGAAGGAACTTCGAGAAATTGTGCCTCATGGGGCAAAGGTCATACACATTCTTTGACACTTGGAATTTCTTTGATATTTTTATTTTATTGTTTTACAATTTTTTAAATGAAAATTTTGCTCTTACTAATGCTTTTCCTTGACGGATCATCTAAATTCAGTGTAGTATTGATGTACTGTTCGAACTCACGATCAAACACATGCCTTTCTCGCAAAGTGTCTCAAAACATGCAGACAAACTAAAATAGATTGGAGAGTCAAAGGTTGGCGAGAGTCAAAGGTTGGCGAGTGTCAAAGGTTGACTCATAACATTTAGCCTTATTCTCATGATACTGCAAAAAGTTGAGTTTTCTTATTGATATACTGTGTTGGAATTCGGTACTTCAAATTATGGCTGGAGATCATGAAAAAAGAAAGCTTCCAAGTTCAACAAAGTCAGAAAAGAAAATGACAACATAACTACACTATACATAATTTCTCAGTTTTTTAGCTACAAGGATAGCCAGTTTAAGCTATAAGTTTCATTGTTAATAAATCATATAGGAGGCCTGAATTTCATGTTAGAATTGGTATCACGTCTGTCCGTTTTGAACCCGCGGATTATCAGTAAGGATGGTGGGTGGAGCAACATGCCCATAAGAAGTAGGCTCACAGTCTATGGTCTGTCCTATTATAGTTGAGGGTCTAAATCAACCTCGTCAAATGCTTGTGGAGGTTAGTTTCTATGCATCTCAAGAAATCATCTATTATTGGAAAAACATGACTGATGGTTCATCTAAACTTTCTGTCTCTGCAGATGTTTTGCGAGGAACGTGGCTTATTTTTGGAAATAGCTGACATTATAAGAGGATTGGGCTTGACTATCCTGAAGGGGGTGATGGAAACAAGGAACGACAAAATATGGGCAAAATTTGCTATAGAGGTTATAATCAATCAAGATTTGGATGTAAACTGCTTCTTGTACTCTCACAATATTTGCATGGTTGTTTATCATTTACTTAGAATTTGCTATTTAAAAACAGGCTGATAGAGATGTCACAAGGATGGAGATATTCATCTCACTCGTTCGCCTCTTGGAGAAAACAACAAAAGGTGGAACAGAACTTGTCAATGCTATCGATAAAACACAACAATAGTGCATTCATTCCACCAAGTAACGATATTACCTTCAACCGGTCGATCTTGTAGTTTGCTGTGATCAACATGTTACTACTGCTTCACCCGGTAATGTTAAGAGAATGCGACTATTACATGCTTGCCATGACAATATTTACACTAAAATAATACTTCTGGTAGTTCTAACATTATTCGGTAATTTTTGTGTCCCATGAGCTAAGGTGTATCAGAAACTCAGAAACTCAGAATCTCCTGAAAAGCATAAGCTCTACTTTAGGCCCTCATTCAAGGTGGATAGAATAATCTGTTGACTCTTTGGCCTAATTATTTAGTCCCACATCGGAGCTTTATGTATTGTGAAGGAGAATTTGAGTTATAAAAGAACCTCTCCTCCTTCATTGTAAAATGCACCATTTGTAATCTTTTCTCTCTATCTAATAAAAGTAGGTTGCTTTGAGCAGTGCTTGGAGATTAAGCTTTCGCGGCTGAACTCCATTATTAAAATTGTTCGGTCTCTTTTCTCTTCTTTTCAGTTAATATTTGATATTATTTGTCGGGTATCTTTGTTAGTGTTCTGTCCGGTTCAGTTCATTTGAACCGGTTCATTTCACTAAAGTTGTTCCGTTTTGTAGGAAAATTACCCGAATTTCCCAACAAATGGTATCAGAGCCAAGGTTCTGTCTGAGTATGCTCTGTGGTTGCAGCTGAGTCTGATCTTCCACATCAGAAAAGAATTATTTTGGTCCTTTTGCGTCGAAAGTTTTTTCTAAGTCAGAGTTCTGTCTGAGTATGTTCTGTGGTTGCAGTTTCGCCTGATCTTCCACACCAGAAAGGAATTACTTTGTTTCTGTAGAAGCCTTCGATTATTTGAATTCTGTTGTAATATCCAATATCTTTTTTGAGTCTGTAATGGCAAATAAAGATCAAGAAATGGAGTCTGTTGCAAATATTCCACCGAAGACATCGGGTGCCTCGTCATCATGGTCAATATTCCCAATGTCTACTTTGAAGTTGGCGGTTGAAATATTCGATGGTACGGGCCATTTCGGTATGTGGCAAGGGGAGGTTTTGGACTCCCTTTTCCAGCAGGGTCTTGATATTGCTATTGAAGAAGTTAAACTAGAAGGAGTTGAAGATAAAGATTGGAAAATCATTAATCGGTTGGCATGCGGAACAATTCGATCGTGTCTATCCAGGGAGCAAAAGTATGCTTTCAAGAATGAGACTTCTGCATACAAATTGTGGAAGGCATTGGAGGACAAGTTTCTGAAAAAGAGTGGTCAGAACAAGCTCCTAATGAAGAAAAGGTTGTTCCGATTTGATTACAAACAAGGTACTACTATGAATGAACATATCACTATGTTTAATCAATTAGTAGCAGACTTGCTTAATTTAGATGTCATATTCGATGATGAAGATCTGGCTTTGATGTTGTTATCATCTCTTCCCGATGAATTTGAACATTTGGAGACAACGTTACTTCACGGGAAGGAGAATGTGTCGTTAGATGCTGTTTGTTCTGCTTTATATAGTCATGAACTGAGAAAGCAAGATAAGATGAAAACAAAGGCAACAACATCAGAAGAAGTATTGGTGGCAAGAGGTTGTCATCAAAACCAGACAAAAGGGAGAAGAGGAAGGTCCAAATCAAAAGGTCGATCCATTGCCAAAGATGAGTGTGCTTTCTGTCATGAGAAAGGGCACTGGAGGAAAGACTGTTCAAAGTTGAAAAATAAAGGGAAGGCTCCGCAAGACGCCAATGTTGCAGAATGCAAAAGCGATGCGGAATCAGATATCTCTTTAGTGGTCGCTCCTACAACATCACATGCAAATGAGTGGATATTGGATTCAGGTTGTACCTATCATATGTGTCCCATTCGGGAGTGGTTCTTTGAATTTCAGGATCTCAATGGCGGAGTTGTTTACATGGGTAATGATAATTCATGTAAAACAACCGGAATAGGTTCAATCAAACTGCAGAATCATGATGGACCCACCAAAATCTTGCTAGATGTGCGGTACGTGCCAAAGTTGAAGAAGAATCTCATCTCATTGGGGGCTTTAGAAACTAAAGGCCTAGTTATAACGATGCGAGATGGAGTTATTAAAGCAACTTCTGGAGCGTTGGTGATGTTGAAGGGTGTGACAAAGAACAATCTGTATTACTATCAAGGTAGTACAGTGGTCGGGACAGTAACAACAGTAACTTCTTGCACCAAGAAAGATACTGAGGCAACGAAGCTGTGGCATATGCGGTTGGGACATGCTGGTGAAAAATCTTTGCAAATTCTTGCCAAGCAAGGATTGTTGAAAGGTACGAAGACTTGCAAACTTGAGTTTTGTGAACATTGTGTTCTTGGAAAACAACGAAGAGTGAAGTTTGGCACTGTAATTCATAATACCAAGGGTATTCTGGATTATGTGCATTCATATGTATGGGGACCTGCCAAGACTCCGTCTCTTGGAGGAAGGCATTATTTTGTCACTTTTGTTGATGATTTTTCCAGGAGAGTTTGGGTGTTTTCTATGAAGAACAAAGATGATGTACTTGGAATTTTCCTTAAGTGGAAAGTTCAAGTTGAAAACCAGACGGGAAGGAAGATCAAGGTTCTCTGAACAGACAATGGTGGAGAATACAAGAGTGATCCATTCCTTAAGGTATGCCAAGACTGTGGCATAGTTCGGCACTTCACCGTCAGGAAAACACCGCAACAGAATGGGGTGTCAGAGCGTATGAACAGGACACTTGTGGAGAAAGTTCGCTGTATGCTGTCTAATGCTGGGTTAGGCAGAAAATTTTGGGCTGAGGCGATAACATATGCTCAACATCTCGTCAATCGTTTGCCATCATCTGCTATTGATGGCAAAATTCCATTAGAGGTATGGTCTGGAAAACCTGCAACTGATTATGATACTTTGCATGTTTTTGGTTCTGTTGCATATTATCATGTGATTGAATCAAAGTTGGATCCACGGGCAAAGAAGGCTTTGTTCATGGGATTCAATGCTGGAGTGAAGGGATACCGTCTGTGGTGTCTCGAGGCAAAGAAAACAATTATAAGCAGAGATGTTACCTTCGATGAATCTGCCATGTTAAAGAAGGTAAATCCAGAAGATGCTAAGAGTACTCCTAAACAAGTGGCGTGTACTCCGAAGCAGGTGGAGTTTGAGGAGACAGTGGTGATCCCAGCACGGAGCACCACGAGTGACTCTCCTACGGCAGAAGAAGAGTCAGATGAGGAAGAGTTCCTACCCAAGAACCTCTACAGCAATCGGAGCCAATTGCAGTTAGAAGACAGAGACGAGCGATCCAAAAGCCCGCTCGTTTCACTGACATGGTAGCTTATGCACTTCCAGTTTCAGATGAAGATGTTCCATCCACCTACCCAGAGGCCATACGAAGTTCAGAAAGTGGCAATTGGGCATGTGCAATGGAAGAGGAAATGCAATCCCTCAAGAAGAACATGACGTGGAAGTTGACACAACTACCGATAGGCAAGAAGGCAATTGGATGCAAATGGGTATTTGCAAAGAAAGAAGGATTTCCCGATAAAGACAATGTTCGCTACAAGGCAAGGTTGGTAGCTAAAGGCTACGCTCAAAGGGAGGGAATTGATTATAATGAGGTATTTTCTCCAGTTGTTAAACATTCCTCCATTAGAATTATGTTGGCCTTGGTAGCGCAGTTGAATTTGGAGCTAGCTCAACTTGATGTGAAGACCGCATTCCTACACGGTGATTTGAAGGAGGAAATCTATATGACTCAGCCAGAAGGAAATAAGGTTGCTGATAAAGAGAATTGGGTTTGCAAACTTGTCAAATCATTGTACAGACTGAAACAATCTCCGAGACAGTGGTACAAACGATTTGATAGTTTCATGAAGGGTCAGAAGTACAAGAGAAGCAAATACGATCATTGTGTGTATTTGTGCAGGCTTCAAGACGGTTCCTACATCTACTTACTCTTATATGTTGATGATATGCTGATTGCAGCAAAGAGCCAAGCTGAGATTGATAAACTGAAGGCTCAGTTGAGTAAAGAGTTCGAGATGAAGGATTTGGGGGAAGCCAAGAAGATTCTCGGCATGGAGATAAACAGGGACAGAGAGAGAGGCAAGCTTTGGCTATCACAGAAGCAGTATTTGAAGAAGGTACTAAGACGTTTTGGTATGCACGAAGATACAAAACACGTGAGTACCCCACTTGCTCCTCATTTGAAACTGAGTAGCCGGTTATCTCCAACGACTGATGAAGAGCGAGAATACATGGCAAAAGTCCCGTATGCAAATGCAGTTGTAAGCTTGATGTATGCAATGGTGTGTACGAGACCAGATATTTCACAGGCTGTTAGTGTTGTTAGCAGGTACATGCATGATCCAGTCCAGGGTCATTGGCAAGCTGTGAAATGGATTCTACGGTATCTGCAAAATACCATAGATATTGGATTGGCATTCGAGCAGGATAAATCACTTGGTCAATGCATAGTTGGATACTGTGATTCTGACTATGCAGGTGATTTGGATAAGCGACGATCTACAACTGGCTATTTGTTCACTTTAGCAAAAGCGCCAGTTAGTTGGAAGTCTACTTTACAGTCAACGGTGGTTTTGTCTACGATAGAGGCAGAGTATATGACAATTACAGAGGCTGTAAAGGAGGCGATTTGGCTTCATGGGTTGCTTAAAGACTTGGGAGTTGGTCAGAAACAACTTGAGGTTTATTCTGACAGTCAGAGTGCTATTCATTTAGCAAAGAATCAAGTCTTTCATGCACGGACGAAGCACATTGATGTTCGCTATCACTTTGTGAGGGAAATTCTCGAAGAAGAGGAGATACTTCTGTTGAAGATTCATACTACGGAGAATCCCGCAGATATGCTGACCAAGGTGGTTACAAAGGCCAAGTTTGACCACTGTTTAGACTTGGTCAATGTCCTGCACATTTGAATTTGGCGCCTCACGGCGCAAATTTGGAAGCAACGTGAAAACTGCTTTTATTATTTGTTTGTTTGAGAAGATTTGTATTTGGTGGGACTGGATATTAAGCCAAGGTGGAGATTTGTTGACTCTTTGGCCTAATTATTTAGTCCCACATCGGAGCTTTATGTATTGTGAAGGAGAATTTGGGTTATAAAAGAACCCCTCCTCCTTCATTGTAAATGCACCATTTGTAATCTCTTCTCTCTATCTAATAAAAGTAGGCTGCTTTGAGCGGTGCTTAGAGATTAAGCTTTCGCGGCTGAACTCCATTATTAAAATTGTTCGGTCTCTTTTCTCTTCTTTTCAGTTAATATTTGATATTATTTGTCGGGTATCTTTGTTAGTGTTCTGTCCGGTTCAGTTCATTTGTACCGGTTCATTTCACTAAAGTTGTTCCGTTTTGTAGGGAAATTACCCGAATTTCCCAACATAATCCAATCCACCCCTGGTTGTAAACTTGTAAATTATGTAGCAATCAGATGCTATAGAATACCTCCTGTAGGATGCTATGATTGCACAAGTTAGTTGTTGTTTTGATTCTTTTCTTAAATGTTGGTCATAAAAAGGTTGTTTGTTAGTTTAATGTATAGGAAAGTTTGAGATGATACTACACTATCCAACTTCCAAGATGGAGAGAGGAAAGTGTAACAACTCATAGAAAGCTTGTTGAATAGTCATATGCATTTGTATCTACGAACAACTCAAGGAAGACTGTAATTGAATGCTTTTGAGATGTAGAAAGTGCTTTTTCATAGGGGGGAGGTGTTGTTTGTCCTTCTAGATCAACGTCTTCATTAACATGTACTACCTTAGGTATTTGAATTCTTTCAATTACATCATTTACCACTTCAGCTTCAGAGTCCTCTCCCCCAAAGTCGTTGACACAGAGATATAGATGGTGCATTTAATTTCTTCTTCATTACTTCTAATGGCATGTGTTTCATCACCTAGAACACTTTATTCTTCTTTTTCTTCATCTTTTACCGTTTACTTTTACATAAGATTATATATATAATGATCAACAACAACCTATTTTTGATAATAAAAATCAATACATATCTCAATTATTAGAACTTTAGGCGTGTTTTGTAATATCTAAGAACTTCCAATAGTAACACGAAAGTATAGAAAGCCTAACAATCTAGAACGACAAATACAACTCAGTTTAATACTAAAAAGTAAGAAACAATTCACCTTTCGGTAGACCCTCACAGAATATAACAGGTCACCAAGTTTTGAAATTCCACTGTGTTCTCCATGGAAACTGCTAAAGCTCCTTTAATATGCTTCTCGAAGTTATAGTTGAAACCACAAGAAGAAAAATATCTCCACGACAATTAAACCAAGTGGTGTTCGTAGCGCACATATGTGAATCACCAAAGCCAGAATTGAGATAACCAATTTTGTTATTAATGTTTATCACACTTCATTGGAGCAGAGAATCGAGATAAAACCAATTTCGTTATTCATTAACCAACTTTGTTATTCATGTCTTTCACAGTAACATAATAGATAATTGAGACAACCAATTTCATGAAATTTGAGTATCTATTTTTTGACAAAAACATAGCAATTACCAAATCAGTGAGCTTCTAATAAAATTCATTCAATTCAGCAAATTATAAATCTTTACGGACCAAAATATTTAAATAAGAAGAAACCAAGAGTCTATCGCAATCCCATCACAATCAAATGGTTATAACAAAGAAAGGATAAAAGAGAAAGCAGAAAATACAATACACAATGAAACATGATACAACCCAAGAAAAAGTTGAAACAGAACAATAATCATACATACATGATATAATTCAAATTTGAACTTTAAAAAGAGATGGTTACCTCAATTTTACTTTCTCTTTCTCCGTGTTGGGGTATTTCATTAATGGCAAAGAGCAAATTTATTAATTTTCTTTAAATAAAGAGACAAAGTAAAGAACATACCAAAGAAATTAAGAACGCTTGATAGAGTTTCTCTATAATTTCAAGAGATTCATAAAAGGATAGTCTAGAATGAAATGGAGAAGGTGAGAATGAGTTAGTATTGGAAAGAAAGCTTCCCTAAAGAACAACCCGTGGCTTATGAATGAAGTACCAATTTATGCCTTGAAATTAAAAAAATACCCTTATTTGTATGCTTGTTGAAATTGTAGGTACCACTTTTGTTGCCATGTTCGTCCTACACAACTCTCCCTTCTAAATAAGGGATATGTATCGGTAAGAATTAACAAGTTTGATTGCCGAAAGATTGTCTAGTCCATACATAGATAGTCTTGGATGACTTTGTCTGTCTTAACTTCAAGTCATCTTTTCTTTTGAAGCTAAAACAATTTCTGTCATCTTTCTTACTATTTAATTCCCAGAAAAGTGAAAATTTTGTTAACTTCTGTTCTCCTAAAGTGGGCAATTTTTTCATTGTGTGGTGCTGCTCCTGGAGGCAAAACAATTGATGTTGCTTCACTGATGAAAAATAGTGGTATGTATTAATTGTGTAGTTAATATTTATTACTTGTGCTACTTTACTACTTGCAGTTCCATTTAGCTTTGGTGAGCCTCCTTGCTTCCGGATGGTTTCATTTCTACTTTCAGTATTTAGGATGTCGTAAGTCTTGTCCCGATAATCATTCTGTAATCGTAGAGACTTCATAGATAGTTTAAAGGTCGAGAAGTATATCATTATTTCCTTTGTTGTTATGATGCTTTAAGTCCATGAGTCATTTAACTAATACTTGTTTAAATTATTTTCAGACGATTATTGGAGTTGAGTTTAAATTATATTTTTTAACGTCATTTTTGCATCATGAGTTTTGATTTTGCTTGAGTAAGTCTTCTGTTGAGTAATGAGCCCATGCCAAGGGTTCGCTTGGGAACCAACAATGATTTTCGAGTGTCAGTTATGTCCAGGGAATAGGCTAGGAGCGTAACATTAATCCTCCTCACACATATTATTTTGACTTTTTTTTAATTTCAATTACTAATTTAAATTCATTCTTTTGATGGTAAAAAATTATTTATGTTTCACTAATTTTCTTGTAAAATCTATTATAGATGACCAATTTTGTTTCAAATAACAAAACTAAATTACTATATAGCCAAAAAAATAGTTTTAAATTATAATATAGCCACAAAAATTTAGTTTTATTTTTTTCTTGACATTAAAAAAGAACAAAATAAGAATAAGAAATTCAAATAATGATAATCAAAGAAGTCAAAAAATAAATTGTGTGAAAAATATTATACTTTGAACTTTGATAGAAGGAACATATATACCCCCACGGCCCTACATGATTTTTTTTTACAAAAATTGAAGTAAAATATAAATTTAAAACTGATTATTCAGTTTCGATGAATAAAGGGCACATGTGAGCTCATTTAATAACAGTAGTATATGTAAGTCGTTAGTATAACAATAAGGGTATATATGAACTACTTTGGTAGCGAGGGACATTTAAACTCTAAATGACAAATTTCAAATTGTAGCTACATGGATGGTAAGACGGGATGTTATGTAGTGTTCATCACCCAAAAGGCAAATTAAGTTCATAACATTTAGGATGTGTTTGGTATGGAGGAAATTGTTTTCCAATTTTCCCATGTTTGGTTGGGTCAAATGTTTTAAAAAATGTTTTCCAAATCAACTCATTTTCCTCAAATTTAAGGAAAATGACTTCACTTCAAACCTTAACGAAAACATTTTTTAAACCTCTCATCCAACATCCCCCTACCCACCCTCTACCACCCCCACCCCTACCAGCCCCCAACCAACCCCCCTACCAGCCCCCCTAGCCCTAAAAAAATTAAGTTAATTTTGAAAAAATATTTTCAACTTCAAAATTTCATTTTTTCACCCGTACAGTCCCCCCCAACCCGCCCCGTACCACCACCCATCCCCAAAAAAACAATTTAAGTTTGTTTTTAAAAAATATTTTCAACTTCAAAAATTATTTTTTTCACCCCTACCCTCGACACTCCCCCCACTACCAGCACCCCTCCCCCCCTAAAAAAAAAAACTTCAAAAAATTTCACCCCTACCCTCGACCCCACCCCCAAAATAAAAATAAAATAAAATAATAATTACTATTGTTCTTTTTTATAAAAAAAAAAGTCAACTTCAAATTTGAATTTTCACCCCTACCCTCGAACCCCCACCCCCACCCCACCCCCACTACGATTTTTTTTTAAGTTTGTTTATTTTTTTAAAAAATTCAAATGCAAAAATTATTTTCTACTCTAGTAACAAATAAAAGATATTTTCCAAAAACATTTTTCACACAAAAACCAAACACTAAAATATTTTTCCGGAAAATATTTTCTACTCACCAACCAAAATGAGAAAATAAGTCAAATATCTACTTGTTTTCCATGAAACATTTTCTAGAAAAATATTTTCCTTCATACCAAACACACCCTTAATTACTCTTTGTATTTGCATATATTCTATTTGCCTGCACACTAACAAGAAAATAAGTGAAAACAATAAATTTAATCATCAAGGCTTTAAATTTTAATTCATCGTGTGTGAGAACGATTAAATATACCTCTTAACTTAAAAAAAATGCATTATATTCTTTTGAACTTTGGGAGAAGGATCAAATATATATTTTTCAGTTTAAATGTGGACCAAGTCCACAACTTTATTACAAAATAAATCAACGCCAATTGGTTCCAAAAGTGGCCCGATTGAAAAACAATCATACAAAGCAAACTAAAGGAAACAAGAGAACAAACTGACAAATAAGGAAATAAACTCTTATGTATGAAAAACTTCATCTTCTCCGGTACGGTGTGACGGTCGTCGGAGAATCTTCCCAAAGTGACGACCAGTCTTTCCAAATACTCACCTCCTCTTTATATGAGTTTTGTTCAATATCGTACCAGGTATGGGTTGCAATCGCTTCCACATCAACAAATCTAACAAATGTAATGATTATAGTACCTTTGAACACTTCTTCTACCTTGATTTTAGGGATCTGAGCTAGATCACAAGTTATGCGCAAGTATTTTGGGGATGCACGTCAGTCGCCATGGTGATTTGAAGACAAGATCTATTGTGATAAGATTTTACCTTTATAATTCGATTACTTATCTTTGAGATATGTTTCGATACTCAATCCTTGATTCTTCTCCTCAACAGGTTGAACCTTAACCTGATTAATTCCACTGTTTAAGTCGACTAATCTCCAACCTTGCATCGCTTAACATTTTCAAAGAGATTAAGGTAATCTTTCACCTTATTAGTTTAGTGTTCTTCTGATTTACTTTGTACTGATGTCGTGATGTTTTAAGAACCATTACAATGTTTGTTTTGAACTTTCTGGATTCTCAAATTAGGAGTCTTTTGTTTGTGTTGTTGCGAAATACCTTTGGCATGTTGTGGTAGTTCATGCATATTTTGATATTGTTGGCTCTCTGTGTACCTGCAAAATAAGCATACGATTTAGATAAAGCTTCAGTGAGGATATTCCCTTCTCTGAGGACATGGACCACCTCCACCCCATGACTCCTCAATGTGTCTGATATCCCAAGCTATCTGCCATGGAACCTCCCATACTTCTATCTCAATTATCAAGGGAAGGAAATTTCCTTGACTATAGTACTGTAACCCTTCCTGAATTGCCATGACCTTTTCCTCCAAAAGTGATGTAGTACTAATTCTTCTAGATTCTACATATTTCAAATCTCCTTGCATATCTGTAACACAATAGGCTATACCCCCAAGTCTTGATACTGATATGAAGTAACAGTATTGCATGTATATACTCCGATGGGGGATGACTCCATCTCAGCACCGTAGTTTTTGTGAATGGAGCATATCCTTCAAGATATTTGACAATTAAGGGCATGTTTTGAGGTATATTTTTTAACCATGGACATCTAATCTTAGAAAATAAGTAGATGTTTCTATAATCTCTAAAATTATTGAGGTTGTTGACATGTTTTCGCGATGCTTCATCACATTCCTCCCCCTCCAAATTTCCTATATAATGAAAGCAAGGACTACTTTAATAAATTGCTTCAATTTGGAACTATCAGCAGCTTTCGACCATTCTTCCATAATCTAGTGAAGCTGAATAATTGGGAACAATAGCCCTGCAAAAGGACAATCTACAAATAGATGAGAGAAAGTTTCAGGAGCACTATTATTGCAGAAGCTACCCTCAACCCTCTCCACTATTTTCCTTCTAATTAAAACCTCCCCAATAGAAATCCTTCTAAACCATGATCTCCTTAAAAAAGGAAACCTCAAAAAGCAAACCTTTCTCTCAGATTTTGGAGATATCTTCTATATACACTTTTCAACTCCTGGATAATTCCCAGGCGAGCTAACTTTGAATTTACTATCACTACTAGGCATTCACCATGCTTTATATCTTTCTTCAGTACTAGTAAAGCTTCCTAGGGTATTTCATATGTGATTGCACATATCCTCATTATAATTATTTTCTAGTGCATTAATTTTCCATCCATCTTCAGCAAATAGTTGCTTGACGTCTTCCATTTGACTTTGATTATGTGACATAGCAATTAAAAAATGCAAAGCGCCTAGTTGTGTCCAATTATCAAATCACACACTAGCATGTCCTTCTCTAGGTTCTCACTAGATCTCCTTATCAAAGAAATCCCTAGATTCTAACATAGCTCTCCATACTTGAGATCCTCCTTTCTAGTCAACCAATTGTGGCCTTTATATTTTACAGTACTTATTTCATATGAATTTGTTCACATGATATTTTTTGTTTTAAAATTCCACCAAAGCTTAGCAAATAAAGCTTTGGAGACATCAAATAAATATTTAAAATTTAACCCCCCCTCCTCCTTTGGCAGACAACTACCCCCCCCATGCTACCCAATGAGTGGCTCTTCCTTGTTCTATAGAATCCCACAACAATTTTGAAAAAATCTTATGAATATAATCTATGACACATTTATAAGGCTTGATAGTTTAGAGGAGGTAGACTTGAATACTTAGCAATACATGTTAATCAACACAGCTTTGCCCCCATTAGATAGAAGTTTCCCTTTCCACATTTGAAGTTTATTCTGAAACTTCATGATGAATTCTTTGAAATGAATCTTATTCTTTTTAGCATGGACAATAGGACAACCCAAGTAAGTTAAATGAAAACACCCTCTGTAGAAACGTGCGATTTCCTCTACCATTTGAACAGAACTAACAACAACTTTTTAAAGAAGTAATAGACACTTTTTTCTTTGTTTATATATTTTCTTGATTGTTGTTCATACATTTTCAATGTGTGCATTATCAATTGGAGAGAAATCCTATCAGCAGAGGCAAAAACAATTGTATTATCAACATAAGATAAGTGATTTAACTGTTCACTCCTTCAAGGAAGTCCATATCCTCTATATTCCTCTTCTAGGAATAAATGATTTATAGCTCTAGTTTATAGCACAACAGTAAGTATAAAGAAAGAAGGAGACAAAGGATCTCCTTGTTTAACCCTCGTTGATAAATGTAAAAAGCATGTGCTTGGCCATTAATCAATAAAGAGTACCAATTATTAGCAATAATTCTCCAAATCATGTCAAACATATTAGAACTAAAACCCATTTTTTCCATTAATTTAATAAAAAATCTCCAATCAACCCCGTCATATGCCTTCGCCATGTAAAGCTTGACGATCATATTATCAGGTTTGCCCCTCAACCTAATTGTTGAGTTTTAAAAGGTGTGAATTAAAAATGAAGAGTTGCGACTTTTATGAAGAGTTGTGACTTTAATGAAAGGTTGCGACTTTTATGAAAAGTTGTGACTTTTATGAAAAGTTGTGACTTTTATGGAAAGTTGTGACTTTTATGAAAGGTGACGACGACCTTTCCGAAAGATTGTGACATTTCCAAATGTTTGTGACCTTTCCGGTAAGGCATAATAAGAATCTTTTCGCACTACCATTTGTTTTCTATAAATTGAGTGATTTCCTTTCATTTTAAATATAGAATTTATGGACTTCTTCTTCTACTACTAAATCTACTATTCTAAGTGTACTTTACTGCTGTTGAGTGGCTCGCTGACACCAGCGTTTTGGGCATCAATACACTGGTGATTGAGATCATTCTACCCTAGGAGGACATATTCCAAATCAAACCTCGGATACTAGAGGGGAATAATTTCCTTAAGGGGACACTGTGCATTCAGTGAGCTTGATCTTCATCCTGTTTTTCCAAATTCTGGTATGTGTTACAAATTTTAGATTTGTGAATTAATTTATGTTCTTCTGTTCTTCACCGGTTCATTAAACTTTGGTAACTTCGTGGTTCTGCAAAGTTTGTTGGAATCAGTAAGATTCTTTAAACACAGATTAACAACAATTCTTCTTTAAGAAAAATATTTCATATTTTTTTTTTCTAATTTGTTTCTGATTCTAGTATATCTACTAGTTTTAATTTTCTAGTTGTGAAAATGTTCTTAAACTTTGTTGTCTTACCAAGTTATTCAAAGTTTTATTCTAAGTATGTTAGGAATACAACATGAACAATATTCTTAAGGAAATTACTATACTGTTAGTATTTCTTGTATTCTACTGATTGAGAGAATTTGATCATGGAAATAGAAGATAAATGCATTATCTCTCCATAATCTGTTGCTTTGTTTAGCAAGGTCGAAGTGAGAATGTATCAGAAAAAAATTGATGGTATTTCGATTAAAGATTACACCCGGTAACCTTCTTATTATTTATCTAAAGAGAAAAATAGTTTCTAAAGGTTAATAATTTTGATATTTATCATGTGTGTATTTGGAAAAGTTCTGCAAATCATATATTTTTTAAATGAATTTTGTTTTGGAAATAGTGTTGCCTTTAAAATTTACTAGTTTGCAGAATGAGATATGCATATTTTGTTTGATAAATAGTATGTTTAAAATGTTATAGTTGGAAGACTATTTGAAAAGAAAAACATTTCTATGTGATGGTCTAATAATATGTTTTATTCTGTTTGGAGAAGGGAAAAAAAAACTTTTGTAGTTTTGTACTCCATGTGAAATGTTAGTGTGTCTGATTTTTGTAGACTAAAAACTTTTGTGGTTTCCTACTCTAGATAAATTGGACTATGTAATTGGAAGAATATGAAAACTTCACATAATAAGTCAATGTTGTACTTTTGATTTTCTATAAACTTCAATGTTATACAGAAATAAATTGTACAATTCCTTTTTGTCCATATTGTTAGTATTTAGAATACTAAGTGGTATGTCTATTTGTGATAGAGAAAAAATACCAGTGACTTAGAGTTTGTGATTTTATGCCTCTATGGAATGAACTTTGACATTGTGTAAACATTGTCAAAAGAGAATTGAAGGAGTATAATTCTTTTATAGAATAATATTTCCAAAAGAGGTTTCATATTGTCAATGACATTTTGAAAGTCTAGGAAAGTATGTGGAAAGACTATTTTCAAATAGTTGAAAATATTTTTGAGATCACATTTAAAATGTGGGGGTTCTTTGCTTATGATTAGACTTGGTGTCTAATTTAACTTTGGAGCAAAAGATATGAAATTCAATGACACTTTTTTATTATGTTAGATCCATTAAATTCTTGGAGTATATTTGGTATTGTGATTGTTGAGTTTTTCTATTACTAGTATATAGTGTGACTAGTATGAAACAACCAAAGTATATATATACTTGTTCAAAATAATTGTGTTCTTTTAGAAAAGAAAAAAGTCACTTAAAATGGTGTGATTTTTCATGTAAAGATATGTCTATTATAATAAAAGTATTTGCATAGACATGAATATTGGTGAATAGTCATTTGTTGTGTTTTTGTAAAAGTAACATTTGGAGTATATTGCCTTTATTGAATCCGATGAAACTTTGTTCATTGGTAGTTATATAACAATTAAATTGAAAGTTATGGAAAGGTCCTTAAAAGGACATTTGACAAGGTGATGACTCTAAACAATGTTTGTATCGCACAAAATTGTAAGAAATAGGAACAAAATATTAGTGAGGAAAAAGCTACCTCGCGAAGGGCTTTTCGAACTCAATATTTTTATTTGTTCTTACTTGTTTGAGTCAATGTTTGTGACATGAACACTTGGGGCATGTCAATTACAAAACATTGAAACTGATCAACTTAGAAGTTTTGTCTAACTTTGAGTGCAATAAATAAAAGATGTCAAGTTTTTGTGGAATCTAAGTTTGTTGAGCATTCTTATAAATCTGTTGAAAGGAATTCTAATCCTTTAGAATTGATTTACACTGACATTTGTGATATGAAGTTAACACCATCTCTTGGTGGGAAAAAGTATCTCGTAACTTTTATTCACAATTGCATTAGAAAGGACTATTTCTATTTGCTGAATGGTAAGGATGAAGCAATAGAAATGTCTAGAAAATGTAATATAGTAGTTGAAAATCAGTTTAGAAAAAGATAAGAAGTGAAAAGAATGGAGAGTATAAATCTCCTTGTGCATAAATATATTTGGAAAATAAAATTATCCATCAAACTATTGCCCCTATTCACCTCAATCTAATGAAAAAATGAATGTTGAAAGAAATGATGGATGCATTATTTATAAGTTCGGGTTGACCACAAAACTTTTGTGGAGGAACTATCCTTACTGCAAAAGGGAACAAAAAAAAATGAAATATTTCAAAGTGTGGGGTCGTCGAGCCAAAGTCCAAGTTCCTATTCATAAAAGGATTGAAATAGAACCTAAGATTGTGGACTGTAAAATTAGACTTGAGTAGTCTAGTGAAAGGTCTAAACGACCTTGGAAAAAAAAACAAAAGGAGAATGTACTTAATAAAGAGATTTAGAGGCGTAGTATATGTCAAGGGACATATACTTCCTTCAAATACGATTTTGTAACATTTCTTGTGTCTTATGTACACTCATCGATGTCAATAGTGAGATTGGTTCAATCTTGAGCAATCTTATTGGAAGTTCGTTGATCTTCCTCCAGGAAATAAACTTTTGGGTTCAAAGTGAATCCTCAAAAGAAAAATGAAAGTGGATAGAACTGTTGACAAATATAGAGCAAGACTTTGTGTCAAAGGCTTTAGACAAAAACAATGTTTTGATCTTGTCAATATATATACTCGTTAGTAACTAGAATTACATCCATTCGGATGCTAAAATTATTAGTTGTGGTATATGACCTCCAAATTCATCAAATGAATATAAAAAGAACTTTGTTAAATGTAGAATTGGAGGAAGACATTCACATGGAATAATTCGAGGGTTTTGTGGTTCCTGGTAAATAAAAGAAAGTGTGCAAACTTGTTAATTCACATTATGGACTAAGCAAGCACCAAAACAATGACATAAGAAATTTGACCAAAAACCATGTTGGCAAATGGATTTAAGAATGATGGAAGTGATATATATTTTCACATTAAAATCTGAAGGTCATTGTTTGTTTCTATATTGGTGATATGTTGATCATTAATAGAGACACTAATGACATAAATGCTACTAAACGTATGCTAGAAAGCAAGTTTGGAATGGAAAATATTGAAGTTGCTGATGCAATCTTAGATATAAGAATCCTTAGAACTCCATAATGTTTAGCATTTTCACTGTCTCATTGTGTTCAAAAGGTACTTGACTAGTTCAAATATTTGGATGTCAATATTGTCAAGTCTCCAATAAATGTGAGCTTTGCATTTCAAAATAGTGAAAGCAAAAGTGACTCACAATTGGATTGTGCTAGAGTATTGGAAAGTATGATGTATATCATGAAGTGAAGGCGATCAGATATAGCATTTGCTATTATACACTGAGTCGGTTCACAAGTGATCCCAAATAAACTCATTAGATGGCAATAAATAGAGTTTTGGAGTATTTAAAATAATACTTAAAACTATGCCTTGTATTATAACAATATCCAGCAGTATTGAAGGGATATAGTGATGCAAATTGGATCATCGGACAAATAAAGTAAAATCCACGAGTGGATATGTATTTACTATTGGTAGAGGAGCAGTCTCTTGGAAGTATTTCAAAAGAGACATGTATCGCTAGCTCTACAATAATTTCTGAGCTAGGTGCTCTAGATAAGGTCGGTGAATAAGTTGAAAGAGTCCGGAATTTCTTGATAGATATTCTATTTTGGCCCAAACCATTGGCATTGGTATGCATACACTTTGATAGTCAAGATGCAATAGGTAGGGCATGGAGCATGGCGTATAGTCTCGTCATAAATAACATAGACATGATACCGTTAGAAAACTACTCTCTAGTGAAATTATCAGAATTGACTATGTAAAGTCAAAAGATAATGTATCGGATCCACTTACAAAAAGGTCTAACTAGAGAGAAAGTTGAAAGATTATCTAAGGAAATGGATTTACGGCTTAGGACAAGTCATCATGGCGGTAACTCTATCTAGCAGACTGGAGATCCCAAGAGCTAGATTCAATGAGAAAAATAAAGTTGTGAATGGCGGTTCGGCATTGTCAACACACTCAATCCATTCTCATGATGAAGACAATGCTCAGGGACAAGGATACAACATTAAGGCTTGTTAATGAGTTAATAAAGCTTAATGGTTTTAATGATTTGCTAAGTTTGGCCGAGTTGACCAAATAGTGTATCTACGCGATAACACGGTTAGAAATCACCTATGTGAGTGTGAAGTGTAAGCCGCTTCGAAGAAGATGACTGTCAAAAGCCCATCTTTCTATACACTCATGAAACCAGGAGGTGTTCATGGCTGAAATGAACACAACCCTAAGAACCATAAACGGTAAAGGGTTAATTGTGTGACATATGGTTGTCTAGGTATACACCAAAGCTCGACGGTTCAAAGATATCGCATCTACCGATTGACCGAGTATATCCGACATATGTTCACTATGGAAAGTCCAAGGGGAAACCTACTTATCCAGATGCAATTAATTCTTGCTTGTAAAGTACACATAATTGTCTGTTTCTTTGTCTTGGAGTCATTCCCCATTCATGCGGGGGATTGTTGGGTTTTAAAAGGTGTGAATGGAAAAGGAAGAGTTGCGACTTTTATGAAGAGTTGTGACTTTAATGAAAGGTTGTGACTTTTATGAAAAGTTCTGATCGACTTTTATGAAAAGTTGTGACTTTTATGGAAAGTTGTGACTTTTATGAAAGGTGACGACCTTTCAGAAAGATTGTGACTTTTCCAAAGTTTGTGACCTTTCCGGTAAGGCACAATAAGAATCTTTTCGCACTACCCTTTGTTTTCTATAAATTGAGGGATTTCCATTCATTTTAAATATAGAATTTATGGACTTCTTCTCTACTACTAAATCTACTATTCTAAGTGTACTTTACTGCTGTTGAGTGGCTCGCTGACACCAGCGTTTTGGGTATCAATACACTAGTGATTGAGATCATTCTACCCTGGGAGGACATATTCCAAATCAAACCTCGGATACTAGAGGGAAATAATTTCCTTAAGGGGACACTGTGCATTCAGTGAGCTTGATCTTCTTCCTGTTTTTCAAAATTCTGGTATGTGTTACAAATTTTAGATTTGTGAATTAATTTATGTTCTTCTGTTCTTCACCGGTTCATTAAACTTTGGTAACTTTGTGTTTCTGCAAAGTTTGTTGAAATCAGTAAGATTCTTTAAACACAGATTAACAACAATTCTTCTTTAAGAAAAATATTTCATATTTTTTTTTCTAATTTGTTTCTGATTCTAGTATATCTACTAGTTTTAATTTTCTAGTTGTGAAAATGTTCTTAAACTTTGTTGTCTTACCAAGTTCTTCAAAGTTTTATTCTAAGTATGTTAGAAATACAACATGAACAATACTAATATCAGTAACAATTTCTTGAGCCAACAATACATTTACAGTAACATTTATTCCTCTGACAAATCCATAATAATTCTGGGATATCAATCTAGGAAGTAACAACTCCATTCTATCATGCACCAATCTAGATATGATTTTATTAAGGAAATTACTCAAGCTAATAGGTCTATGATCAGAAGAGGATTGACGAAAATCCTTTTTAGGTAATAGAACCAACTTAGTATGAGTAATACACTTAAGTAAAGTAGCTCCTTTGAAGAAAGCCTGAACTACTTTTATAATATCTGAGTCAACAATGTCCCAACAATTCTGATAAAAACACCCTGAAAAACTGTCTTGTCCACAAGAGCTTTCTGCATTTAAGTCAAACGCTACCTCTTTATCTCATCCTCATCAAGTAATTTGGTCAATATATCATTTTTCTTTTGTGAGATTATATGATTAATATGCATTAGTAGAGATAGGTCAGAATGTTTACCCCTGCAGTATATTGTTTGGTAATAAAATTAATCCCTTTTTTCTGCAATCGCATTTTCTAATTGTGCCTTTGAGCCATCAGATTTAATAATTTTCTTATGTAAAGTCTCTTTCTTCTTCCTCTCACTAGTCTGTGAATGAAATTTAGTGTGTCTGTCCCCTTCCTCAAACCACTGCACACTACCTTTTTTGTCTCCAAAACTCTTTTTCAAAGTGTAAATAAACCTTAAGCTCTGCATGAGCCATCTTAAGAATACTTATGTTAACGGGTGATGCATCATCAATAAATACTTGCTCCTTCAATTTCATTATCTCTTCTCTAACTTCTAGTTGTTTAAAAATAGTCCCAAAATTTTCTTTAGTCCACTTGGCTAATGCCTACTTGTTCCTCTTTTTTTTTCTGCTTAAGCTGTACAAAATATCATTTGAACTCTCATCCACCCAATTTTGCTCCACCACGTCTTTAAAATCTTCTCTTTTAGTCCCAAACTTGAGAAATCTGAAAGGTTTGACAGTATGGAATGCTTTTTATCGAGCGAATATCTTCTTACATGATTTTGAGATATTTTCATTGAACTAGACCTGTATATACGTAATTATTTAAAATTATATAATAATTGTTGGATATATATTAACAGTCAACTAGGACGGAAATTGCATTTGCATTAAAATAAATTTGGGAATTCGTGAGAAATCCAAGATAAAAAGAGATATTACAAAGGAAAGAAGGAGAAAGTACTTACGAGACGACATAATTAAGCTGAGGAAGAAATGACTTGGAAGAACTTAGGTGAGAAATATTAGGAGAAGAGTTTCAAAAGGAAGAGTTATGGAACTTGTTTACCATGACTACGGTTTGAGCAATGAATGTGAAATTTTTTAGAAATGATTCTTATAGGACTATGTGATGCGTGCACTCATGATGACTATGTGATGTTTGGCTCATGAGCACTATGAGATGTGTGATTCACGAGGACTATGTGTTGTGTGAACACGAGGAATATGTGCAGCGTGTGACTTACGAAGCAAAAGAAAAACACATGACTAGTGTTTGAATAGATTTTCAATCAGCTTTTGAAAATCTTTCTTTAATTTTTTTTCAAGTTTCAACTCCCTGTTTTTTGGAGAACCTTCATTTTCACTTACGAAACTTTAATTTTTTCGTGTAAAATACATATTCAAACAAAACTTCTTATTCCAAAAAGAAAATATATAATACCCCATTAAAGTAAGATTTGTTTTTTAAAAGACACTTGACATTTGCGAGATCCTATTACAACACTAAACTACTTATAACCAAACTTAATATGTCATTTTCATTTAGCTCCTGCTGTGTTCTCACACTGTTAGAGGCGTGAGTAACTTTTAAAAAACAGCCTCTAAGCATATAAAAAACCCATGTGGCAGTTCTTTCTAAAAGAAAAAACACATCTTCCCCAAATAAATTCAAACACAATTAACACCATTGAACCTTGTTGGAGTGTCCATGACCGAGTTAGCACAGTAGTATTTCTCGAACTTCGATTCACCGTCACAAAACGAATACTCCATTAAGTCATCCCTAAAATCTGATTGAAAATCTGGTCAAACACTAGTCAAGTGTTTTTTTTTGCCCCGCATGTCACACGCATCACATAGTCCTCGTAAGTCATACAAAACATAGTCCTCTTGAGTCACGTATCTCATAGCCCTCATGAGTCACACATCACATAGTCCTTGTGATTCAAACATCAAATAGTCGTCGTGAGTGCACACATCACATAGTCTTATAAAAGTCATTCTTCAAAAATTTCCCATCCATTGCTGAACTGCGGTCATGGTAAACAAGTTCTATGACTCTTCCTTTTGGAAATCTTCTCCTAACATTCCTCACCCTAAGTTCTTCCAAGTCATTTCTCCTCAGATTAAATATGCCATCTCGTAAGTACTTTTTACATCTTCCCGCTTTAATATCTCTTTTTAATCTTTGATTTTCTCAAGGATTCCCAATTTTATTTTAATGCAAATGTATTTCCGTCCTTGTTAACTATTGATGTAGATCAAACAATTACTAAATACTTTAAATAGTTATGTATATATGGGTCTAGTTCTTAAAATCATGTAGGAAGATTAATTTCATTCCCTCGATCAAAAACATTCCTTTCATGCCAAAGGATATATAGAAATTTTGAGAATTCAACATTTGATAAATCAAATATATGGATCTGTTATAGGAGGTAGCTTGTACATGTATAATTAATTAGTCGAGGTGCTCAGGGATAAATTCTGCTAAGCAAAGGATGGAAGGAATTTTGTGACTATTACTAAATAAGCTTGAGGAACTTTTTATCTTCAGATACAACGTTCGTGCTCATTTTGATGTCACTATATATGAACAAAGTAAAACAAAACATAATATTCAATAGATCAAGAGACTGAATCAGATGATATTCCAGTGAACCTCTAATCTTATGCTATGTTATCTAGAAAAAAAAGGACTATATTTAGGTTAAATTTCAAACTAATGCTAGTGTAATTGACCAAGTGTCTCAAGGTAAGTAAACATGTTAACTGGTTTATAATTTATTAAATAAATCCATTTAATAGTATTACATTTAAAGAAATAAGTGAAGTGTCTGAGGAGCACGAACAACAACCTAATATTGGTACCGGTAAGCCAAAAACTTGTTAGACTTTTTAAACTATATAAGAGGTTTTTTAGTGTAGTAAGATCAACGCAAGTAAAACTTATAAGTAACTAGGATCCTCAATCTGTCCTAAAAACAAGAAGCAACTCCAATGTTTCAATTAATGCGATAAAACTTTTTCTAGATGAGGTAGAGCTGGAAAATTGAAAAGAAAATTCGTCGCGATGATCTGGGGAGACAGTGGAGCGGCGTACCCCAGATGAGCCAAGGTGGGGCACCCACAACGCGCTAGGGAAGGGGTTCTAAAGTTTAGGGGCTGGCGCCCGCGCCACTTAGTGCAACAGGGTTGCCAGGTCCCCCACTCTTGCTCCATTCTTTCCGTTTGTGTTCTATTAAACCATGTCATCGATCAATTCTTGATTTTTTCTATCCAAACTACATCCTATCATCAAAAAATCCTATGTATCATAATCACGATCCTTGAATTCATAATTCAAATTTGAGGTAGATTTGAACGTAAAGTTTGAGAAAGTCCCTTTGAGTCTTTTTGAGGAGTCTTCAATAATTATTTACAATTGTTTCAAGACTCGAGTTAGTGAGTATGAGAATTAGGAGAGTGTATTCATGAGACTAAATTATTATTCAGATCCTTGATTTGAGTCGTTCATGACAATTAATTCAGCATGAACTCCATAAACTGAGTATCCTTGAGAGGAGTAGTATCTTTGAATTCCAAGTTCTTGAGCACTTTGTTCCCAATCTTTTTTGAAACTATGTTTCATTATTATGGATTACCATATGCTATCCATGGTGGTCCTTGAGTTGAGTCGGTGCTGTCCATATTCCGCATGAAGCCTATGAGTCGAGCATTCTTGAAATGAGTACTATCATTGACTCCTTGAGTTCTGGAGTTGTTGAGTTCCCAGTATTGAGTTCTATATATGGTTATTGAAAACCATGAATTGAGTCGGTGATGTCCATAATTAGTCATGGACCCTATTTTGAGTCGTCTTTTACAATTATTTATAATTTTGTAAGACCTGAGTAAATGAGGATGAGGATGAGGAGAGTTGAGTTTCATTTTTAAAAATAAATATATGTGAACTAATTATTCCCAATAGTAAATGTGTTTACATTTAAAATGAGAGGAAACTTGGATTTCCAAATGAGTTCATGTCGAGTTTTGAGCACTATCAATTTGAACAACCATTTGAGTAATAATCTCAAAGTTTGAGGTTGAGGAAAAGTGTTTAAACATATGGGCATGAGTTATATTACTAGGATTAGTACTGAGCCCTGATAAAAGGACAAGTTCAGACAACTCAAAGTCTTCATAAACCATGTATGGCAACGTGGGTAAGGTATCACACATTTTAGATGATTTCTTACTACGTTTTAAGCATAGCTTAGTGGATTCACTTTGTTGAGTATGTATTATTCTCTATCAATCTATAGGAAAGTTTTGGTAGTGTGGCGATACGCAGTATCATCACATGGCTCATAGTGATGGTTGTCGGTTAAAGAATTGTAACACTTTGAAAATCCAAGACATGTTCTAGAGCCTAACATAAGTGTCATAAGGTCTAGACACTGTTCTAAGGTCTATTTTAATAAATATAAGTCATTTAGGAAGTCTAGAAACCAAAACATCCAAGAACGTCCAAACACTAGTTCAATGAGGTACTAGCGTGCCTTAGCCTATTTGACTAGCTTTTAGGAGTCCGAAATAGATGAAAATTTGTGGAATGGTGTCTAATATGGGTTTAAGTTGATTCATAGTTGAAACATCCGGGTACGACTCTCCAAGGACAAATAAAGGGTCCTTGAGGAGGACCCTCACGTTTGGAGTCAAACACTGCCTGGGTAATGTGCACCCACGAGAGGGCATCGACGGGGCGTGTGTTGATCGATGGGGCGTCGATGCCATCCATCGACCAACACTTAGCCAAATACTTGGAGGGTCTCATTTTCACAGTCTCTGACCAAGACTACGGATGTGCAGCACGGAAGGGGGGACATGCCGTCGATGGACCAACAATCCGTCGATCGTGGTCTCGTAGATGGGGTCTGTAATTTCCTACACGTTTTGACTTAGTTTTAAATAATTAATTAAGGGGTTTTGTGGTTAGTTAGTGATTAAGGGATGTCTAATTAACTTAATTAACCCCCCATATAAAGACCCCAACCCCATTACACTAATTACAACACACAAAACAAAACTCTCTTTCTGCTCTCTTCTTTCTCTTTATATTGGAAGACACCATTGAAGACCAAGCTAGGGGAGGGTTTTGGGGGCTGTAAAGGGACAATTTACCATCAATATTTCACCGAACATTAAGGTATGGTATCTAATTTACCTTTGAGACCTCTTTCCTCAAAGGGTTCCATCAAAATTGATTTCCAAAGTTGAGTTTCCATGTGTGTCTTTCTCAATCTCGAAATTAATGATATGACTTGATTTGTTTATGACTTATTTTGGATATTATGAATAGATTAACATGTATTCTAACCTAATAATGGTATATATTGATGGTTTGGTCTAGTTTGTAGAAGATGACCCTTAACCCTTAACCCTAGGTTGTGATCTTAATATGAATTATATGGTATTGTTTCAATTGACTTGGTTATTGGTTGAATTACTACTATATGATGTTGTTACACTAATCATTAATGAATTTGGGTGATTTGTAGTCCTTCATGCTAGTGCTTGAGAAGATGATCTAGGTTATAAAGTATATTGTGAATAGACCTAATATTTGTCTTAAGCCATGATCTAGTATTGAATGGTGATGTAGTGATTCTTCTAGCCTTATTATCATGTTGGTTTTTGACTTATGATGATGTATACCCAAATTGGATTGAATTGATGGTTTATGGTAAGACCTTGATGGTGAACTATGAGGGAGACTTGGTAAGTCTTATGATCCCTATCCTTTATTTCAAATTATGGTTAATTGTGGTTAAGTCATGATGTTGTATTGGATTATGCTTTTTATTAGGATTGATAGGGTGGTATGATGTTGAATTGAAATGTCTTGACTATGATTGTCGGCTTAAGATGTAAATGTTATAAGGATGGTGAATGATTTACCAATGTACCTTCCCATGATATGAAGATGTTAATGTGCTAATCTCACCTATATGAATTGAAATGAAAGGATTTATATTCATGCAATTCTTATTGATCTATGATGATGATGATGTTATACAAGGGTTAGACCCTATGACTTGAACTAAGCTATGATTGATAATAAAGGCTTAAAGAAATTTCAAAAGGGGACTCTACCTTAGCACCGAGTGAACTAGAGAGGAGTGTCCCTTCCCACATTGGGAAGGCAGGTTCACTAATGTACTCTTGAGATTAGAGACTACAATGAATGTAGAATAAAAAGGGTCCCAACTATATCTCCTAGTTCTTGAACTATGTTGCACCCATAGGAATACTAGCTAGTGGATCCACGTAGTTGCTATGTTTATGTTTTGGTACTACCTTGGAAAGTAGTCCGCCTCTTTCGTTGTAGGGTTCTATGACACCGGATTCCACATTAGCTCATGTGGTCTATGTCGGTTAGGGCAATATGTTCCCAAAAGGTAAAATGAACTAAAGGATTGAACTCTAACTATGATAACCTAAGGGGTCTAGCTTAGTCTAGGTAGGGGTACGGGACTCTACCTAAGATTACACTAGTAAGACTTGAGGGGAGTCTTAGGAGGATGTTTTTATGTATTAAAATACTTATAATGCTATATGACATGTATATGATGAACTTGCACATTGTTGATACTATATGTTGATTGGTGTCACTTATGAATAGGTGTTGGTCTATATTGTTAAAGTATGATGTTATGTACTCTAAATGTTATGACATGTGAAGTAGGATGTTAGTCGTGATTCTTGTTGGGTTACTTGATGGAGTAAGGTTATGGGACTTTGCTTGGTCATTGTACTTGTTGACTTTATAGGGGTTCATGGGTATTTGTCTTACTTTGGTTATGTTGAAGTGTACTCTTATACATGCTTGTTGCTAATATGACTTGATGATAGGGTTACTTAAATAGGTATTCAACTATATTCTATGCATGTTGACTTGACTAGACTTGATGATGTTAGTTTTATGATGTACATGCTTATGACTTAATGAACATGTCCTATTGATTTGTATGGTCTTGTTGAATATGCATAAGTGTTTTCAAAGTAAATTGCATATCTTTATGAAATGTCCCTTTTCTTAGCATGCTTTCATAGTATGTGTGTATATGGTCTCATACTTAGTACAAGTTGTGTACTAACCCCATTTCTTCCTTTTCCCCAACATTTTAGGTTCTAGTCTATTAAGTGATTTGAAGAAGGCTTGGATCTCTTATTCATCCAAGTAGGGTAGGTCCTCAGTTTCCGAGGGCGATGCCACTATCTAGCTTATGGAGTTGTTTTGAGTTTAAGACTATTATGTTCTTTGTTTTCCATTTAGTATGAAACATTGTATAACCCATATGGGGCATTCTTACTTTTATGAATGGGTTATTCCCAAGCTATTACACTCTTATTAGATGTTTATGAGATGAGACGACTATTATGACTATGTTATATTTTATATACTTATGTGAAATAAAAGTATAAGACTAAGTAATCTTCCTATATGAAGGGTCTATGTATACTCGATATATATGTATATGTGTATGTAGAGGTCTATGTAAACTTCCAAGTAGAAGTAATGAAAAGTTTTAAATTTTCTGCTAAATTTGACATATCAATGTAATGATGTAAACTAAGAGGCTAGTCTTAGTCCTCAAAGAGGACGACAATGCCGATTATGTCTAGGGGGTAAACCTGGATGTGATAAACTTGGTATCAGAGCATAAGGTTGAATTATCTTCGAGTCAATGTCTCTCTGAACCACGTCTATGTAAGTTCGTATTCATAATTGTGATGCGCGCCACATTTATTTATAAGAACCTACGTGATGCCTAGGAAACTCTCACTTTCTTGAAAGTCCAATATCGTGCCTTAAGAGTGTTAGCTCTATGTGCTTTTGCATCTAATCCTATTTTTGTGATTATAGGGGAAATAAATACTCAAAGAAATGCGACACGAAGACTTGAAGAAGAGATTGACAATGCGGGAGTTCCTCCCCGTGGTGATCAAGTTCCTCCTCTTGAGGAAGATGTGAATGATGACCAAGACCCGGTGAATCCTCCTCCTTTGACGGATGAGAACATAAGGGCCACTCTCTTGCAAATTGCCCAAGCCATTACTACTCAAGCACAAGCCTCCACTACTCAATCCCAAGCCATGATGACCCAAGCTAATCGGGAGGTTATACCCCGAGCTCAAAAAAAAGTTGCTACCATGGCCTCTCATCTAAGAGATCTCACTAGGATGAACCCACCTACTTTCTATGGGTCCAAGGTTGAAGAAGACCCCCAAGAGTTCATCGATGAAATCTACAAGATCCTCTGTGCTATGGGGTTGTCTACTACTGAGAAAGCCGAGTTAGCCACCTATCAACTCAAGGATGTGGCTAAAGCATGGTATGTCCAATGGAGGGATAATAGGCCTTTAAGAGGTGACCCGTGACTTGGGAAGTATTCAAGAAAGCTTTTCTTGATCGGTTCTTTCCTAGGGAGAAGATGGAAGCTAAAGTAGTGGAGTTCATCAACCTTCGCCAAGGATGTATGAGTGTTCATGAATACTCCTTTAAATTCACTAAATTGTCAAAATATGCTCCTTCTTTGGTTTTCGATCCTAGAAATGAAATGAGCTGCTTTGTGACGGGGGTGTCGAATGATTTGCAAGAGGATTTTCATTCGGCTATGCTACATGAAAACATGAACATTTCCCGTATTATGGTGCATGGCCAACATGTGGAGGAGGCAAGGGCTAAGAGGAAAAGTAGAGATGCTAAGAGGGCAAGATCTTTTGATGGAGGTTCTTCAAAGAATTGTCTTGAGATACAAGACAAGCCTAGATTTAAGAAGCGGGTTTCTAATTAAGTTCCTTCAAAGTTCCCTAAGGCTAGTGGTGATAGGGTGTCTAACCCTAAGCCTAAAAATGTAAAGGGTACTAGTTCACCAACCGAGAAGCTAACTTTTGAAAAGTGTGGCAAGAAGCAATATGGTGATTGTCTTAAGGGGACGAACAATTGTTTTAGTTGTGGTAAAAGAGCGCACAAGGTTAGGGATTTTCCTAATGTGAGGGACCAAGACAAGGGTAGTGGTCAAGCTCAAGCAAGTGGTTCAAATGAGGCTCCAAAGAAGAACCGCTTCTATGCTCTCTACTCTAGGGGTGAGCAAAAGACTTCTCCCAACGTGGTGACCGGTATGTTGAAAGTCTTCTCTATTGATGTATATGCCTTACTTGATCCCGGTGCTACTTTATCATTTGTTACTCCTCTAGTAGCTAAAAAGTTTGACATTTTACTCGATATTTTGCATGAACCTTTTATAGTGTCTACCCCGGTGGGTGAGTCGTTTGTTACAAAAAGGGTGTATAGAAATTGTCCAATAATGTTGCCCAATAGAGTTTCTTATGTTGAACTAGTAGAACTTGATATGCTTGATTTTGATGTCATTTTGGGTATGGATTGGTTGCATGCTTGCTTTGCCTCTATTGATTGTAGAATGAGGGTGGTGAAGTTTAACTTTCCAAATGAGCCTGTTGTAGAGTGGAAGGGGGGAAATTCTATTCCTAGAGGGTGTATCATCTCTTGTTTGAAGCATGCAAAATGATCTCCAAAGGGTGTTTATACCATATAGTAAGAGTCCAAGATTTAGAATCCAAATTTTCTCCCATTGAGTCGGTCCCCATAGTGAGTGAATTTCTGGAGGTCTAACCTAATGATCTTCCCGGTATTCCTCCCGAACGGGAAATTGATTTTGGTATTGACTTGTTACCTGATACAAATCCCATTTCAATTCCTGCTTATCGGATGGCTCTGGACGAATTGAAAGAGTTGAAGGCTCAACTCAAGTATTTAATGGACAAAGGCTTCATTAGACCTAGTATTTCTCCATGGGGTGCTCTATTTTTTTTTGTGAAGAAGAAGGATGGGTCCATTAGAATGTGCATTGATTACCGCCAACTCAATAAAGTCACAATCAAGAACAAGTATCCTCTCCCTCGGATTGACGACTTGTTTGATCAACTCCAAGGGGAAAGCTACTTTTCTAAGATTGACTTGAGATCGTGGTATCACCAACTTAGGGTGAGAGGTGAGGATATACCAAAGACGGCATTTTGGACTAGATATGGTCACTATGAGTTCTTAGTAATGTCCTTTGGTCTCACAAATGCCCCGGCAGTGTTTATGGATCTCATGAATAGAGTGTTTTGAAGTTACCTAGATTCATTTGTCATTGTCTTCATTGACGATATCTTGGTATATTATAAAATAAGGGTGATCACACGAACCATTTAAGGGTGGTGCTGCAAGTGCTTAAGGAGAATCAATTATTTGCCAAGTATAGCAAATGTGAGTTTTGGTTGAGGTCGGTGACATTTCTTGGTCATATCATCTCTAGTGAGGGAGTTGAGGTTGATCCAAGGAAAACGGAGGCGGTGAAAAATTGGCCTAGACCATTGACTCCAACCGTCATTAGGAGTTTCCTGGGTTTAGCTGGTTATTATCGGAGATACATTGCATCTCCGTTGACTACTTTGACCCAAAAGTGTAAGAAATTTGAGTGGTCGGAGGCATGTGAGAGAAGCTTCCAAATCTTGAAAGATAGGCTTACTTACGCTCCGGTGTTGACCTTACCAAAGGGTACAAAGGGTTTCGTTGTGTATTATGACGCATCCCGAGAGGGTTAAGGGTGTGTGCTTATGCAACATGGGAAGGCAATAGCCTATGCTTCTAGGCAACTTAAGGTGCATAAGAGAAACTATCCAACTCATGACCTTGAGTTAGCGTCCGTGGTATTTGCCTTGAAAATATGGAGGCATTACTTGTATGGCGTCCATGTTGATGTGTATACCGACCACAAGAGTCTCCAATATGTGTTTACTCAAAAGTAGTTGAATCTCCGACAAATAAGGTGGTTAGAATTGTTGAAAGATTATGACATGAGTGTTCTCTATCACCACAGCAAGGCCAATGTGGTTGCGGATGCTCTAAGTCATATGACTATGGGTAGTGTGTCTCACATATATAAAGCCAAGAAAGACCTAGTTAAATATGTTCATAGGTTGGCTAGGTTGGGTGTGAGGTTGGAGGATTCTCCGAATGGTTGTTTTATGGTCCATCATAACTCTGAGTCATCCTTAGTGGCTGAGGTGAAGTCCAAACAACACCTTGATAAATCATTGATGGAGTTTAAGGAATCGGTCATTCGTAAGCTTAATGAGGCATTCTCGTTAGGGGGGATGGTGTTTTGAGGTACGAAGGAAGATTGTGTGTTCCCAAGATAGATGGGTTGAGGAACTGGATCCTTGAGAAAGCCCATGGGTCCCGCTATTCCATCCATCCGGGTTCGACAAAAATGTACCATGACCTTAGGGAAATATTTTGGTGGGATGTTTTGAAGAAGGATATAGCGGAGTTTGTTGCTAAATGCCCAAATTGCCAACAAGTGAAAACTGAACATCAAAAGCCGGGTGGCTTACTATAAGAAATCCAAGTTCCTACTTCTAAATTGGAAGACATCAATATGGATTTTGTAGTTGTTTACCTCGGACTCAAAGGCAATATGACTTTATATGGTTGGTTGTGGATAGGTTGACCAAGTCCTCTCACTTTATTCCCGTCAAGTCTACTTATTCGGCGGAAGATTATGCTAGGATCTTCATAGATGAGATTGTGTGTCGCCATGGTACTCCTTTATCCATTATATCGTATCGGGGTGCACAATTCACATCTAGGTTTTGGAGGTCATTCCAAGAAAGGTTGGGTACTAAGGTAAGTTAAGTACCGCTTTTCATCCCCAAATGGATGGTCAAGCGGAGTGTACTATTCAAACCTTTGAGGATATGCTTAGGGATTGTATTATTGATTTCAAGGGAAATTGGGATAAGCATTTGCCTTTGGTGGAGTTTTCTTATAATAATAGTTTTTATTCATCCATCTCCATGGCTCCCTATGAAGCCTTGTATGGTAGGAGGTGTAGGTCTCCTATTGGATGGTTTGAAGTGGGTGAGCCTTCGCTTCTTGGTCCCGATTTGATTTGTAAGACTTTGGAGAAAGTTCATATCATAAGGAAACGGTTGCAAACGGTCTATAGTTGGTAAAAGTCTTATGCCGATCATAGGAGAATGTATTTGGAGTTTGAAGAAGGTGATAAAGTATATTTGAAAATTTCGCCGATAAAAGGGGTGGTTAGATTTGGCAAGAAAGGGAATTTGAGTCCTCGTTATGTGGGTCCATATGAAATCTTGCAAAGTGTTGGTAAGGTTGCCTATGAATTGAAACTTCATAGTGAATTGGTTTCGGTTCATCCAGTTTTCCATGTTTCAATGCTTAAGAAGTGTATCGGTGATCCCGAGTCTATTCTTCCTATTTAGGGTCTTGGTGTTAAGGATAATCTCTCTTATGAGGAATTTAAGGTTCAAATTCTTGATAGGCAAGTCAAGAAGTTAAGGAATAAAGAGGTGGCTTCCGTAAATGTGTTATGGAAGAATCACCTAGTTGAGGGTGCAACATGGGAGGCCGAGGCCGACATGAAGTCCCGTTACCCTCATCTATTTGATAACTAAGGTTAGTAGTTCTTACTAATAATGAAAATAATTATTTAAATTGACGTTGCTTTGATTTTTAGTGAAGTTTTGCAGAGGGTGCATTTTTGATGTAGTTACAGTGAATTGCATTGAATGTGCATTTTGACTTATTTTGTTTTTTTGCTATTTTGCTTGTTTTGAGTCTTGTTGTGCATTTTGATGTGGTGAGTGCTTAGGAAATGACATGTAGCATGTTGGTAAGTTGAACGTTGGCATAATTGACTCATAAATGTTAAGTTGAGCTCTTGTTGTTGTGAGAAGGGTATTCCTCATAATGTAATGTTGAGCCTTATGTGTGGTAATTTAAGTTTTGAATTGCCTTGTGTAAGTGATATGGTTGATGTTGTTATGTATTGTTGTTGGTTGGGCTTCTAGTCTTGAGTCTATTTCTTCCTTCTAAAGATTTTTAGTGTCATTCGGGGACGAATGTTCCTAAGGGGGGGATAATGTAACACTTCGAAAATCCAAGACGTGTTCTAGAGCCTAACATAAGTGTCATAAGTTCTAGACACTGTTTTAAGGTCTATTTTAATGAATATAAGTCATTTAGGAAGTCTAGAAACCAAAACATCCAAGAACGTCCATGACGTTCTGAAATTAGTTCAAGGAGGTACTAGCGTGCCTTAACCTATTTGACTAGCTTTTAGGAGTCGGAAATAGATGAATTTTGGTGGAAGGGTGTATAACATGAGTTTAAGTTGATTCATAGTCGAAACGTCCGGGTACGACTCCCCAAGGACCAACCAAGGGCCCTTGAGGAGGACCCTTGCGTTTGGAGTCAAACACTGCCTGGGCAGTGTGCACCCACGAGAGTGCATCGACGGGGCGTGTGTGGATCGACGGGGCGTCGATGCCATCCGTCGACCAACAATTAGCCAAATCCTTGAAGGGTCCTATTTTCACAGTCTCTGACCAAGACTACGGATGTGCAGCATGGAAGGGGGGACAGGCCGTCGATGGACCAACGATCCGTCGATCGTGGTCTCGTCGATGGGGTCTATAATTTCCTGCACTTTTTCACTTACTTTTAAATAATTAATTAAGGGTTTTGGTGGTTATTTATGGATTAAGGTAAGTCTAATTAACTTAATTAACCCCCCCCCCCCCCATATAAAGACCCCAACCCCATTACACTAATTACAACTCACAAAACAAAACTCTCTTCCTTCTCTCTTCTTTCTCTCTCTATTGGAAGACACCATTGAAGACCAAGCTAGGGGAGGGTTTTGGAGACTGTAAAGGGACGATTTCACCATCAATTTTTTATCAAACATTAATTTATGGGATCTAATTCACCTTTGAGACCTCTTTCCTCAAAGGGTTCCATAAAAATTAATTTCCAAAGTTGAGTTTTCATGTGGGTCTTTCTCAATCTCGAAATTAATGATATGACTTGATTTGTTTCTGATTTATTTTGGATATTGTGAATATATTAACATGTATTCTAACCTATTTATGTTATATATTGATGGTTTGGTCTAGTTTGTAGAAGATGACCCTTAACCCTTAACCCTAGGTTATGATCTTGGTATGTATTATATGGTATTGGTTCAATTTACTTGGTTATTGGTTGAATTACTACTAGATGATGTTTTTACACTAATAATGAATGAATTTGGGTGATTAGTAGTCCTTCATGCTAGTGCTTGAGAAGCTGATCTAGGTTATAAAGTATATTGTGAATTGACCTAAGTATCTTATCTTAAGCCATGATCTAGTATTGAATTGTGATGTAGTATTTCTTCTAGCCTTATTATCATGTTTGTAATTGACTTATGATGTTTGGGTTGAATTGAGGGTTTATGGTAAGACCTTGATGATGAACTATGAGGGAGACTTGGTAAGTCTTATGATCCCTATCCTTTACTTCAATTGTGGTTAATTGTGATTAAGTCATGATATTGTATTGGAGTATGCTTTGTATTAGGATTGATAGGGTGGTATGATTTTGAATTGAAATGTCTTGACTATGATTGTGAGGTGTTGTCTTAAGATGTAAATGTTATAAGGACGGTGAATGATTTACCAATGTGCCTTCTCATGATATGAAAATGTTAATGTGCTAACCTCACCTATATGAATTGTAATGAATGGATTTATACTCATGCAATTCTTATTGAGCTATTATGATAATGATGTTCTACAAGGGTTAGACCCTATGACCTAAACTAAGCTATGATTGATAAAAAAGGCTTAAAGATATTTCAGAAAGGGACTCTAGCTTAGCACCGAGTGAACTAGAGTGAGGAGTGTCCATTCCCACATAGGAAAGGTAGGATCACTAATGTACTCTTGAGATTGGAGACTACAATGCATGTAGCATAATTAGGGTCCCAACTATATATCCTAGTTCTTAAACTATGTTTCCCACATAGGAATACTAGCTAGTGGATCCACGTAGTTGCTATGTTTATGTTTTGGTACTACCTTGGTAGTCCGCCTTCTTTCGGTATAGGGTTCTATGACACCGAATTCAATATTAGCTCATGTGGTCTTTGTCGGTTAGGGAAAGATGTTCCCAAAATGTAAATTGAACTAAAGGATTGAACTCTAACTATAGTAACCTAAGGGGTCTAGCTTAGTATAGGTAGGGGTATGGGAATCTACCTAAGCATTGCACTAGTTATCTTGAGGGGAGTCTTAGGAGGATGTTCTTATGCATGAAATACTTATAATGCTATATGACATGTATATGATGAACTTGCACATTGTTGATACTATATGTTGATTGGTGTCACTTATGAATATGTGTTGGTCTATATTGTTAAAGTATGATGTTATGTACTCTAAATGTTATGACATGTGAAGTAGGATGTTAGTCATGATTCTTCTTGGGTTATTTGATGGAGTAAGGTTATGGGGCTTTGCTTGGTCATTGCACTTGTTGACTTGATAGGGGTTCACGGGTATTTGTCTTACTTTGGTTATGTTGAAATGTACTCTTATACATGCTTGTTGCTAATATGACTTGATGATAGGGTTACTTGAATAGGTATTCAACTATATGCTATGCATGTTGACTTGACTAGACTTGATGATGTTGATTTTGTGATGTACATGCTTATGACTTAATGAACATGTCCTATTGATTGGTATGGTCTTGTTGAATATGCATAAGTTTTTTCAAAGTAAATTGCATATCTTTATGAAATGTCCCTTTTCTTAGCATGTTTTCATAGTATGTGTGCATATGGTCTCATACTTAGTACAAGTGGTGTACTAACCCTATTTCTTCCTTTTCCCCAACATTTTAGGTTCCGGTCGTTAAAGTGCTTTGAAGACGAATTTAAGAAGGCTAGGAACTCTTATTCATCCAAGTAGTGTAGGTCCTCACTTTCCGAGGGCGATGCCACTATCTAGCTTATGGAGTTGTTTTGAGTTTAAGACTATTATGTTCTTTCTTTTCCATTTAGTATGAAACATTGTATAGTCCATGTGAGGCATTCTTACTTTGATGTATGGGCTATGCCCAAGCTATTACACTCTTATTAGATGGTTATGAGATGAGACGACTATTATAACTATGTTATATTTTATATACTTATGTGCAATAAAAGTAGAAGACTATGTAATCTTCCTATACGAAGGGTCTATGTATACTCGATATATATGTATATGTGTATGTAGAGGTCTATGTAAACCTCCAAGTAGAAGTAATGAAAAGTTTTAAATTTTCTGCTAAATTTGACCTATGAATGTAATGATGTAAACTAAGAGGCTAGTCTTAGTCCTCAAAGAGGACGCCGACGCCGATTACGTCTAGGGGCTAAAACCGGATGTGATAAGAATCTCCCAAATAAGAGTTATTATCGTATTATTATATACAATTGAGTTATTATTGTATCTTTACATACAATCGAGTTATTATCTACTGTGTCAAAATGTTTTCATATATTTCATCTTTTATTGTTTCTTTATCCTTGAGTATCTTAAGTTGAGTGCTTTGAGTTGGGTATATTGAGCTGAGTATCTTTGAGTTCAATAGCTTACCTTTGAGTTGAGTATTTTATCCTTAAGTATCTTGAGTTGAGTATCCTATTCTTTAGTGGATTTTGAGGTGAGTTGTGTGAGTTTGAGGAGAGGTAAGTATGTTTCTTTTTTATCAGTTCAATCTTATGTTTTGTCACGCTCGAGCTACCTTCGAGATGCATACAGGAAACCTAGGATCACAAGTGACCTCAAGCTAACCCTGTTGGTATAATCATGAGCATACTAAAGATAAACTGAGAAATAAAGTTAATGTGGAAGATAATCATAAGTAAAATTAGAATGACGGGGAATACCCATGTACTAGCTGAATATATATAAAATTTGAGTGTTTCAATACAAAGAAAGAACAAGCTCGAAAAACAAAGTTGAATCTAACTTTCTGAAATAAGTCTCTAAACGGAATAGATATGTTGGGACATGCCCAAGCTAGATTTAGCGAAAGTGAAACTAAAGACTAAAAGAAATAAAGATAAACATGTCATTAGTCCTCGAGGAATGAGGACTCACATTGATGTTGCTAAACTGAAGATCAGAAATCTATCTAAGCATGATCTGGATGCTGAGAACTTGAACCTACATCACAAGTAGATGTAGCGTAGAGTATGCGTCAGTACTTGAAGGGTACTAAGCATGCAGGATAGAACAAAGCTAAGATTACATATAACTGAACAAAGCAATAAATCAATGATATAATATGAACATGTTATATAGCTATTTAAATGCAATGACCAATTTATAACATGCTGAAACTGAATTTTGAATGTACTGATAGTTGGTCAATGCAATAGGATCTCACTTAACTATGAGACATACTAATAAACGACAATAAGACCACATGAGCTAAGTGTGGAGTGTAATGTATACGCCCCATCGAGAGGACCCTATATACTATGCCAAAGGTATAGAGGCATGCTGGCATGATCACTAAAGTGATGCCACAGAGGGGATTTACAACCTACGTGGGTCGTGGTTCTAGGACTATTCGGATACACTGAACACTAGTCCAACTCGGTATGATTCTACTCCCAATAGATTAAGTGATTAATACAATAATACTAACTTACTTTGGTATATTGGATAGCTCAAAAGTTACATGCAAAATGAAAATTCACATTTTAATATAGTGATAATGACACATTCAAAAATTGAGGCATATATATCTGAAATAACTGAACTATCTAGCCTAGCCTGTGTAATTCAAGAACTAAAGAACTACATAGCTAGGGTCCTGAAGTTCATGCAATAAATGGCGTAATAACATGATAATCTTATTTGGATTATTTAGATAACCAATTCATGATAATCGGTTGAAGTTAGAAAATCCTACGTCTAGTCATAATAAGGGAATCAAGAATTTGACTGAATTATGTGGACGTAATGAGAGAAAGGAACCCACTAGCGAAATCCCACATATCTGGTGATAAATTCCATGGAGTTATATTTTGATTTTGGGGCTGGAACTGATGGAACCTTTCTGCGTTGTTGAACTAGGGTTCTCGATCTCTTCTCTCCTCTTACGCTCTATGTTTCTAAGTTTTTGTGAATGAATTGACTGGGGTGAATTCTAATTATGTTTCTAGGCTAAAATTAACCAAACACGTAGTTTAAGGTTAAAACGCGTAATTTAGGAGTCCAATGCATAAGGAAAAGACCAAAAATCCCTAACTTAAAAGCTGCTAAATAAAACTACGGACTGATTGATGATCCATTCTATCAGTCCGTTAATGTCTTCAGAGAATAGGTTCTGAAGGTCTCTACCCACAGACTGATCGACGTTTCATCGATGGATCCATGATTTGTCATGTTAGTTTGTCGATCGACTCTAGAGACCGGGTTTCTGAAGCCCTCGACCTAAGGACTGATCGACGATCAGTTGATAGATCCACGATCCATCATGTCAGTCTGTACGTCATGCCTTAGAATGGTTTTTGACTGAATTTCTGGGGATGGTTGCAGATGCGAACCACGAACTACTAGAATAGGTCGTGGGTCACCATAAAGTCCCTGGGTAGCAACCGTGGGTTGCACATAGTGGGTGTTACACTATATCCCTCTGAGAATATTCGTCCTCGAATGAAGACTAAAGGAGCTTCAAACCCTACTACTAAGCACTGGAAAATCTAAGTTCCAACAACATGCAAATACACAAAAATGCACGTACTAATTGAAGGAACATAATACTATGACTGAACATGTGCAAGAATGACTAAAATCTGATGAGGAACTATTAACTCAAGACGGAGTGGAATCGAAAGAAAAGAGGTGAGGGTACTTGGACTTCATGGCTGCTTTTGCTTCCCAAGTAGCTCCCTGTACAAACTGAGTCCTCCATAAAACTTTGACTAAAGCAACTTCTTTGTTTCTCAACCTTCTAACGTGAGGATAAAGAATCTCAACTGGTACATCAGCATAAGAAAGGCTATCTTTTGCGACCATACTCTCTAATGGAACCATAGATTCTGGATCACCACACAATTCTTCAAAAGTGAGATTTTGAAAACAGGATACAATGTTTCTAGTTCTGCCAGAATCTCTAACTCATAATCCACTTTAGTACCTTTTCAGAATCATGTAAAGGACTATATATCTAGGGCTGATCTTATATTTCTTTTCAAATCTCATCACCCCTTTCATAGGTGACACCTTTAGGTAAACCCACCCATCGTCTTGGAACTCTAGTTCCCTTCTCTTACATTTGCATAAGACTTTTGACGACTCTGGGAACTCTCAAGTCTATGTCGATGAATTGCACCTTCTCCATAGCATCATGGACTAAATCTATTCGTATCATGGCTGCTTCACCTACTTCAAACCAACCAACAGGAGAACTACATTTATGCCCATACAACGCCTCATAAGGGTCCAATTTGAATGCTGGAATGGTAGCTATAATTATAGTCATTCTGTCAACTATCACCCAAATGGAGTCATGTTGTTTGCGAGTATGAGGTAACCCTTTAATGAAATCAATATTGATCACTTCCCACTTACAAGTAGGAATGTTAATCTCTTGAGTCATATCCCCTGGTTTCTGATGTTTAACCTTCACTTGTTGGCAGTTGGGGCACTTACTCACAAAGTCTACTATAACCCTCTTTATGCCATTCCACCAAAAACCTCTCCCGCAGATTGTGGTACATCTTAGCGGCGCCTGGACAGATAGAATATATGTAATTATGGGATTCATCAAGAATATGTTATCTTAATTCACCCACATCAGGAACACACAATCTACCCTGATTGTAACTTCCACCCCTTAAGTTCAAGCAAGATTGGGTCACTGTCTTTGTTTTCCTTAACCTTTACTACCAAAGAACATTCAGTCCTATTCTTAATTGTGACACCTTTATCTAATATGTTGATAAGGCGAACTCCCAAGCGAGAAAACATGTGACCATCCTTCGCTAGTTCTTTCCTTTCTTCCTTAACATGACCTACACTACCCATAGATAGACTGGTAAGAGCATCTGCTACTACTTACGCCTTACTATGATGGTAATGCATAATCATATCATAATACTTAAGAAACTCAAGACATCTCCTCTGGTGAAGCTTTAACTCTTTCTGGGTGAACACATATTGAAGGCTCTTATGGTCAGTGAACACCATACAAGTTGTGTCTCCAGATTTTGAGTGCAAACACCACTGCTTCAAGCTCAAGGTCATGAGTTGAATAATTCTTCTCATCCCCTTAAGTTGTCTAGAAGCATAAGATATAACCATATCTCGCTGCATCATCATACAAACTAGTCCAACTCTTGATGCACTACAATATATAACATAGCCATACGAACCCTCTGGTAGAGACAAAATAGGAGCTCCAGTCAACCTGGTTTTTAGTTCTGCTTAGCTTTTCTCACAATCATCTGACCATTGAAACTTCACCTTTTTTTGAGTCAACTTAGTTAATTGAGAAACTATGGATAAAAATCCTTCCACTAACCTTCTGTAATAACCCGCTAAACCCAAGAAACTTCTGATATCTATCAGAGAGATAGGTATGGGCTATTGTTTCATTGCTTTTATTTTATGAGAATCCACTGGAATCCCTATACTATATGCCCAAGGAAAGCAATAGATTGTAACAAAAATTCATATTTGCTAAAATTAGCAAATAAGTGGTGATGTTTGAGAGTTTACTGGACAACCCTCAAATGGCTCGCATGTTCTTCCATATTCCTAGAGTAAATGAGGATATCATCAATAAGGACGATAACGAATAAGTAAAAGTACAACTTGAACACTCTGTTCATCAAATCCTTGAAAGTTACAGGAGCATTATTTTGACCAAATGAAATAATTACGTACTCATCATGACCATACGAGTTCTGAAGGCTGTTTTTAGAAGGTCACTATCTCTGACTCCGAGCTGATGATAACCGGATCAGAGGTCTATCTTTAAGAAATGTATAGCACCTTGATGTCGGTCAAACAAGACATCTATCATTGGATGGGATTTATTCTTAAGCGTGACCTTGTTCAATTGCCTATAGTCAATGCACATTTTGAGTGAACCATCTTTCTTCTTCACGAACAACACCGATGCACGCCATGGAGAAATACTAGATCTCATGAAGCCCTTATCAAGAAGGTATTTCAAATGCTCTTTCAATTTCTTAAGCTCTGATAGGGCCATAAAAAGGAATATAAATAGTCTGGGTATCTGGAAGGAGATCTATTTCGATGTCGATTTCCCTTTCGAGAGGAACTCCGGTAAGATCTTCTGTAAACAATTTTGGAAACTCACTTACTATAGGAACTGACTAAATAGTTGGGTTTTTTGAGTTAGAATCCTTGACCCAAACTAGATGATAGAGATACCCCTTAGAAATCATTTTTCTGTCCTTAAGGTAAGAAATGAATCGATTAATAGGCACTAAGCTACTTACCATACCATTTAAAGATTTGTAAATCTTGTAACTGAAAAAGAAAAATCTTAGTTCTACAATCAACAGAGGCTTAGCAGATATGTAACCAATTCATGCCTAGAATTACAACGAAGTCTACCATTTCTTTCTCTACAATATCTGCTGGGGTGAATTTTTGAGAGACTGTGATAGGGCAATTTATGTATGCTAGTCTAGCTATAACTAGGTCACCGACTGGAGTAGAGAATGAGAAGGGTTCTCAAAGAGTTTCTTGACTGACACTTAAAATTATTGCTATGTAGGTAGTTACAAAAGACAAAGTATTCCTTGTTGTCTTTCCAAAGAGTGTACCATATGTGAGCCACATCCTTAAGCTTGTAGGATGCCAAATCAACCCTACCATTACAAGTCACTTGCATCACTCCAAAGATTTTCTTGACCTCATCAATTAAGTTTTGTGGGTCCTTACCAATTTGTTACCTAAAACTCAGGTTGATTTATCCTAAGAAAATCTCAAACTCTAGTTGCCACTGATACTTCATTTCTATCAGTAGGAACTTGAACTTACTAATTGTTCTGGTTGGTCATCTTTGAGCCAAAAGTTGAGTTGGCGTTCAAAAACTCTATATTCGATACTTCTTGATGTGGGACTAGAGGAACTTCATTAGCATTGCGTGCATTAGCATTCCTTGCGTAAGCTCTATGAGAAAGCATGATCCTAAGCGTATAACGATGAATTATAAAGGAGATCATACCAATGCACGATAAGAATAACAAAAAAGTAAGGTTTTCCTATACAACTTCATAGCCTCCTTCTTATTAGATGTGGTGCATTTCACACCCATGAAAAAGATTATACTTAGTGTGGCTTTTCAGACATCCTAGGACTCTTAAACCTAGTGCTCTGATACCAAGTTTCTCATGCTTCGAGCTACCCCTGAGATGCAGACACAACACCTAGGATCACAAGTGTCCCCAAACCAACCCTGCTGACATAATCATGAGAATACTAAAGATAAACTGAGAAATAAAGTTGATGCAGAAGATAATCATAAGTAAATATGAAATCATGGGGAATACCCATGTACTAACTATATATATATAAAATTTTGGAGTTTCAATACAAAGATATACCAAACTTGAAAGACTAAGTTGAATCTAACTATGTCTGAAATAAGACTCTAAACTAACTATAAATGTTGGGACATGTCCCAACTAGATCTAGAAAAACCGAAACTAAAGACTAAAAGTGATAAAGATAAACATGTCACTAGTCCTTTAAAAATGAGGACTCGCCAATGATGCTACTTAAATGAAGATCGGGAACCGATCTAAGCATGATCTATATACATAGAACCTGAACCTGCATCACAAGAAGATGTAGTGCACATATGTTAGTACATTTCGGGTACTGAGCATGCATGATAGAATAAAGCTAAAATAACATATAATTGAACAAAGTAATAAAACAATGATATAATTTGAACATGATATAGATTCTAATTGTTGAGCTAACTAAATGCAGTGACTAATTTATAATATGCTGAAACTGAACGTTGAATGTATTGATAATTAATCAATGCAATAAAATTCGATTGAACTTTGGTAGCTACAAATAACCGACAATAAAACCACATGAGCTAAGTGTGGAGTCCGATGTATACACTCCATCGAGAGGACCCAATATACCGGCAAAAGGTATAGAGTGATACTAGCGTGATCACTAGAATGATGCTCACAGAGGAGACTTAAAACCTACTTGGCTCATAGTTCTGGGAGTATTCGGGTACGTTGAACCGTAGTCCAACTCGATATTATGATACTCTTAATAGATTAAGTGATTAACACATTCTGACTAACTTACTGTGATATAGTGGATAGCTAAAAACTGTCATGCAAACTTAGAATACAAGTTAATATACTGATAATTACACATTCAAAAACTGAGGCATGTATATATGAAATAATTGAACTATTTGGCATAACATGTGTAATTCAAGAACTAAAGACCTACATAGCTAGGGTGATGAAGTTCATGAAATACACTGACTAATAACATGATAATGTGATTTGGACCATTTAGATAACTAATTCATGAATATCTATTGAATTTCTAGAAAACCCTAGGTCTAGTCATAATAAGGGAATCAAGAATTTAACTTAATTCTAGGGACCAAATGGGAGAAAGGAACCCACTAGTGAAATCCCAAGAACCTGGTGACAAATTCCAAAGAGAAATATTTCGATTTCGGCGCTTGAACTGATGGAACCTTGCTGCATTCTTGAATTAGGGTTCTTGACCCCTTTTCTCCCCTTACATTATAACTTCCTATGTTTTGGTGAATGATTTGACTTGAGTTAGTTGTAGTTATGTTCTAGGATAAAACAAACAAAAAATCAGGTAGTTTACGATTAAAATGACGTAGGTTAGGGATCCAGCGCATAAGGACAAGACCAAAAGACCCCTGACATAAAATCTGCTGAAATGACCTGCGGACAGATCGATGATTCATTGATGGGTCCACGATTCGTCTTGTTGTTCTGTCGATGAATTCAAGAATTAGGTTCTGAGGGTCTCGACTTACACACTAATCGATGATCTGTTGATGGATTCATAATCCGTCATGTCAGTCCGTTGATCGAATTTAGAGATCAAGTTGTGAAGGCCTCGACCTACGGACTGATCAATGATTTATCTATGGATCCACGGTCTGTCATGTTAGTCCGTGGGTCATGCCTTAGATTGGGTTTTTACTGATTTTTTGGGGATGGTTGTAGATGTGAACCATGGACCACTAGCACGAGTCGTGGGTCACCCTACGATCTGTGGGTGACAACCGTGGGCATGCAACTTTTGGAAATCTGCATTAATTATTGTTTTCAAATACGGGGTGTTACATGTTTATTCTTTAGAATTCCCCTTACATGCTTGTACGTTCCATGTACTGGCACCATTTCTTTTATGATGTAGATCCATGCATTTAGGGTCATCAACAGATGATCCCTTGATACTACTTGTATTTCCACTTAGCTTTGGTGAGCCTCCTTGCTTCTGGAGGGTACCATTTTTACTTTGAATTGTTAGGATGTTGTGTATCTTGTCCAGATAATCCTTCTGTAATAGTAGAGGCTTCAAAGAAAGCTTAAAGGTTAGGAGTTTATCATTATTTCCTTTTTTGTTATAATGTTTTGAGTTCATAAGTCTTTTAACTAATACTTGGTGTTGAGTATAAATTAAGTTTTTAAACGTTATTTTTGCATTATGGGTTTTAATTTTGCTTGAGTAAGTCTTCCGTTGTGTAGTGAACCAGACCAAGGGTTTGATTAAGAAAAGATCAATGGTTTTCGAAAGTCAATTATGTCCACTGTGTAGGCTCGGAGAGTAACATAATCCTCCTCACACAGTTTTTTTTGCCTTTTTTTTTATTTCAATGGCTAATTTAAATTTATTATTTTGATGGTTAAATTTATTTATGTTTCTCTAATTTTCTTCTAAGATTTATTATAGATGACCAAATTTATTTTCAGATACCAAAACTAAATTACAATATAAACCCAAAAATAGTTTAAAATTATGTAGCCTCAAAAAAGTTAGTTTTATGTTTTTCTTCTTTACATTTAAAAAAAAACAAATACGAATAAGAAACTGAAATAATGATATCCAGAGAAGTTAAAAGATAATTTATGTGTGAAAAGTATTATACTTTGAACTTTGATAGAAGGATCATATATAACCTTACGGCCCTACATGATTTTTAAGAAAAAAAATTAAAATAAAAAATATACATTTAAAACTAATTTTAATTTTCACTTCCAATAAATGAAGGGCATATGTCAGTTCATTTTATAACGATAGGGCAATATCTAAGTCGTTTGTATAACGGTAAGGGTATATATAAATCAGTTTATAACGAGGGGCATATCAACTCCAAATGGAAAAGTTGAGGGGCATATTATGCAATTTATTAATCAAATTTTTCCCAATTGTAGCTATTTGGATGGTTAGACGGGATGTTATATGGTGTTCATCTCACCCAAAAGGCAAATTAAGTTTGAAATATTTAATTACTCTTTGTATTTGGATAGATTTTATTTGCCACCACACTAACAAGAAAATAAGTGAAAAAAAATAAATTTAATCATCAAGGCTATAGATTTTAATATATTGTGTGTCAGAAGGATTACATATACCTAGTAACCTAATTAAAAAAATGCAATATATTCTTTTGAACTTAAACATGAAAGATCAAATATTTTTTTAAAATTTAAATGTGGACCAAGTCCACAACTTTATTAAAAACATAAATCAATACCAATTTGGTCCAAAAGTGACCCGATTGAAAACAACTATACAAATAAAACTAAAGGAAAGAAGAAAACAAACTAATAATTAAGGAAATAAACTCTAAAGTGTGAAAAACTTCTTCTTCTCTGGTGTGACGGTCGCCGGAGAATCTTCCCAAAGTGACGACCAGTCTTTCCAAATACTCACCTTCACTTGATATGAGCTTTATTTTATATCGTACCAGGTATGGGTTGCAATCACTTCCACATCAACAAATGCTGAAGTATTGATTAAAGTATTGTTGAAGACTTCTTCTACCTGGATTTTATGTATCTGAGCTAGATCACAACTTATGCACAAGTATTTAGCGGACTCGGTCAGTTGCCATGGAGATTTGAAGACAAAATATATTGATATAATATTTACCTTTATAATTCAATTATTCATCTTTGCGATATGTTTTTGACACTCATTCCTTGATTCCTCCTCAACATGTTGAACCCCAAAGGGATTAATTCAACTATTTATGTCGACTAATCTCCGACCTAGCATCTCTCAACATTTTCCAGGAGATTAAGGTAATCTTTCCCCTTTTTAGTTTAGTCCTGTCCTCTTTTGCTTTGAACTGATTTTGTGATTTTTGTAAGCACCATTACAAGTTTTGTCTTGAACTTTCAGGATTCTCAAATTAGGACTCTTTAATTTCTCTTGTTTCAAAATATCTTTGGCCTGTTGTGGAAGTTCCTGCATATTTTGATATTGTTGTCTCTCTATAACCACAAAATGAGCAAATGATTTAGTTAAAGTATCAATGAGGTTGTTTCCTTCTCTGAGGATTTTAACCACCTCCACCCTATGACTCCTCAATGTGTCTGATATCCCAAGCTATCTTCCATGGAACTTCCCATACTCCATGTATAACTTTCTAAGCCACCAGTAAATCTATCTCAATTATCAAGGGAAGTAAGTTTCCTTGACTGCAGTACTGTAACCCTTCTATAATTTCCATGACCTCTTCCTCCAATATTGATATAATACTAATTCTTCTAGATTCTAAATATTTAAAAATCTTCTTGCATATATCTAATAGTAAAGTCCATACCCCTAACTCCTGATTCAAACTGATAAGAAACATTAGTATTGCATTTCTATGCTCCCATGGGGGGATGACTCCATCTAACCACCATAGTTTTTGTCAATGGAGCATATCCTTCATGATATTTGACATTAAAGGGCATGTTTTAAGCAGCATTCTTTAACCATGAATATCTACTATTACTAAATAAGTAGATGTTTTGTATATCTAAAATTATTGAGGTTGTTGGCTAATTTTCACCGTCCTTCATCATATTCATCCTCTTACAAATTTCCCTAGTTATGAAAGTAGGAACTACTTTAATAAATTACTTTATTTTGGGACTATCATCAACTTTTTACCATTCTTCAACAATCTATTGCAGCTGATTAATTAGGAATGATAGCCCTGCAACATTTCTAAAAGTTTTCCGAATAGCTTGAGCACTAGGACAATTGACAAATAGATGAGAAAATTTTAGGAGCACTATTAATGTAACAACTACAATCAACACCCTCCACTATGTTCCTTATAATTAAGACCTTTCCGGTAGGAATCCTTCTAAACCATAATCTCCACATAAATAAGATACCATAAAAGGAAAACCTTTCTCCAAAATTTTGGAGATATCTTTATATATTTTTTTCTACTTCTGCATAATTCCCAGGCTCAGCTAATTTTAATTTTACCATCACTACTAGGTATCCACCATGATTTGTCTCTGCCTTCAGTACTACTAAAGCTTCCTAGGGCATTGCATATGTGATTGCATATATCGTCATTGAAATTACTTTCTAGTGCATTAATCTTCCATCCATCTTCAGTATATAATTCCTTGACATCTTCCATTTGATTTTGGTTATGTGATATAGCCATGAAACACTGCAAAGCGCCTAGTTGTGTCAAGTTATAAAACCACACACTAGCATGTCCTTCTCCAGGTTCCCACCACTAATTGTGGCCTTTATCTTTTACAGTACTTATTTGCCATAAATTTTCCCATATGATATATTATGTTCTGAAATTCCACCACAACTTAGCAAACAAAGCTTTGGAGACATCAAATAAAGATCTAAAATCTAAACCTCCCTCCTCCTTGGGCTGACAACTATCCCCCCTCCCCATGCTACCCAGTGAGTGGCTCTTCATTATTCTTTAGAATCCCATAGTAATTTTGCAAAAATCTTATGAATATCATCAATAACAAATTTAGGAGGCGTAATAGGTTAGAGGAGGTAGACATGAATACTTTGTAATACATGGTTAATCAATACTACTTTGCCCCCATAAGATAGAAGTTTCCCTTTCCACATTTGAAGATTATTCTTGTTCTACTTGATCAGCTCTTTGAAATGAATCTTCTTTTTCTTAGCATGGAAATAGGAAAACCCACGTACGTTAAAGGAAAATTCCCTTTGCAGAAACTTGTGATTTCCTACACCATTTGAACGGAACTAAGAGCAACTTTGTTGAACAAGTAAAGGAAACATTTTTCTTTGTTTAAAAGTTGTCCTAATTCTTGTTCTTACATTTTAAATGTGTGCATTATCAACTGGAGAGAAATCCTATCAGCAGAGGAAAAATAATTGTACTATCAGCATAAGATAAGTGATTCAGTTGTTCACTTCTTTTAGGAAGACCATATCCTAGATATTCATCTTCTAGGAGTAGATGATTTAGAGCTCTAGTTAATAGCTCAGCAGTAAGTATAAACAAAGAAGGAAATAGAGGATCTCATTGTTTAACCATGTTGATAAATGGAAAAAACATGTGCTTGACCATTAATCAATAAAGAGTACCAATTATTAACAATAATATTCTAAATCATGTCAAAATTCATAGAAATATAACCAATTTTCCCATTACTTTAATAAAAAATCTCCAATCAACATTGTCATATGGCTTTCCATATCAAGCTTGATAATCACATTATCAGGTTTCCCCTCAAGCTAAGATAATATAAGTAACAATTTCTTGAGCCAATAATTTATTTTCAGTAACATTTTTTCCTTTGACAAATCCATATTGATTCTGGGATACCGATCTAGGAAGTAACACCTCCATTCTGTCATGCACCAATGTAGATATGATTTTATTAAGGAAACTACACAAGATAATAAGACTAACATCAGAAAAGGATTGAGTAAAATCCTTCTTAGGTGATAGCACCATGTTAGTATGAGTAATAGACTTAGGTAAAGTAGCTCCTTTGAAGAAAGTTGTCACTCCATGAGCCTAGACCTTGGGCGGGACTGACACTCGAGAGCCATTGCTGTCCCCAAGTAAACCCTTGGTCTGGCTTACTACTCAACAGAAGACTTAACTCAATATACATGAAAATTCAAGTGGTAACTTTTAAAAATCAAACTCAGGATACATCAAGGAAAAACATTCAATTGGCGATAAAGGCAACTAAGTTTCAAAATTTATACAATTGAAATACATTACTGTCACGCTTCAAAACCCATTAAGACGGACAGGCACCCGATGCCCTAAAGGCCCGAGAGAACCAACCTGCAATCTTTTCTTACTAAGCATATACTATAACAATTGAGACAAGTTAACTTAGGATGCAGCGAATACAAAACAACGTAAGTAGGTCCAAAATTTATGTACAATACTTGGCCGTCGTGGCCACAACTCCTTAAGACATAACTGAACCATGTACATACGTCTACAAAGCCTCTAAAAGATAGAAGACTAGAGTAGGTCGGGACAGACCCCGCCTTACCCTTAACTATGACACAATACCAAATGAATTTACCAAGGACTCAATAAAGCTCCGAATCAACTTGGAGCTCACCAAAAGTAGCAGAATTTTGAGTGCTCCTACTGAGGAGGTCTACTAGCTGGAGTACCTGAGATTGCAGCATGAAATGCAGCGTCCCCAATATGGGACGTCAGTACGAAAAATGTACTGAATATGTAAGGCAAATAGTATATGTAATACAAGGCTCAAATGAAATCAAGTAGCAACATATGAGTGCATAGATTAGGAGAGAAGACCACCTTTGCTTACTCTTGTGGATTCAAGTAAGCTACATTCTTTTCTTTACCTTTTTGTATGTTATAATCTTTGTTGGATATGTGATACAAGTGACCAGCTGATCAGTGGTAGAAGAGGATGACCCATGCTAGGCGTATTAACCCCTGGGATGCGGTCCTCATAATTACACAAATTGGGATCGGCCCATGCTAGGCTTTCGCCCCTGAGCTGCCACCCTTCTATACCAATAGGGATCGGCCCATGCTAGGCTTTCGCCCCTGAGCTGCCACCCTTAATTATATAGATTCCTTCACTTAGATTCTTTAATCTTTGAGATTATCGTTAATCAGTTCATAACTCTTTTGAGATATTATTTTGGATAATCATAACACTTTTGAGATGTTGATTGGGTGGTCATAATCATCTTGGAGATATGGAAATACGGAACAGTAGTGGAATACATGAAAATAATACTTTGAGGCAGTAACAATGACATAAGGAGCTATGAAACATCAACACCTTACTTTAAGACCTTAATGGCACAATTGACTTCAATTGGCTTAGGAGAGGGATTCATGAAACTTTGTTTTGCAAATACCATTTCTATAACAGCACAAGGGGAATAATTACACAAGTATAGAGTAGTGAACATATAATGAAGTAGTTCTATGTACTTAGAATGGGGAAAGAAATATTGTTAGCTATTTGGAGATAGTACGCTGCCACTATGCTTCCTTTTCTAGAAATAGAACTTATGGGAAACACTTCATTGATATTAATTGCAGGTGCCAGATTTCATGCCAAAAGGATATAGAATCGAATAGCCTTACATACCTTATTTTTCTGACTAATACTACTATCACGATTCAGCCTTCCTTTTTGGGTGCTAATCTACAACATAAATCATGATTAAGCTAACATCAGCAGCTAATCACAATAAGGTCCTCGAAAACAGTAGCTAAAATTTTGATGGAAATCAGGCCCATACAACCCTTACATAAATTGTGAACCACCACACCCTTCCTCTACACATTAATACAACTTCATACATCATCTTCCAAGATACCTAAACTGCCCTCAACAACAATATTCATAAGGCAGCCACTATCAATCTCAAATCTTTCAGCATAATAGGAGAATATTGACTCAAAGATCTATCACAATCCATAAATTCTTGATAAATATACAAAATTCTCCACTCCAAACATGATCAAAGAGAGGAAAACAAATGGGTTGAAGTCTTACCTTAATTCTGGAAATTTATCCTCTAAACTTGTACTTCAAAAATTCAAACTCTCCTTCAAACTCTTACTTGAAAAAAATGAGACAGCACTCAAGAACCCTAAGGTGTTTTAGGGCTGCTTATTGAAGCCAAGAGAGACCAAGAAAGAAACTTAAGGAAATCTGAAATTTTGCAAGTTCAAAATGGAGAAAATAGACTTGATCCTTATCCTTTGAAAAAGGAGGTGTTATGGCCGACATTCTTGACCTATTTTGGGCCATATAATGTCAAGTAGGTGTCCCACCTGCTTGTCCTTTTAACTTGGGCCTTTTTGGACTCAAGATTATTGGACCTTGGCTGTCCATTTTCCCTTTGTCCTTATATTCAATTTGGGACAGATTAATGCAAGTAGGTGGTACACACTTGGACCAATAACATGGTAAAACAAATCTTAGGAGGTGATGCACTTACCTAGTTTCACTTGGGCTTTATCCATAATGGGCCAATTGGCAGATTTGGCTGCTGGGCTTTCTTTCATTCACAATTTTCTTTAATAGGTTTGGGCTTCAAATGAGCCCCTAAATATAAGACTAAATCTGGTCAATCAAACTTGGCCCCTTTAACTATAATATAGCTCAAGTAGGTGATGCAGCAGCTAGCTCAATTACACCTTACTATAATTACTTAAATACTTTCCATCGGAGTTAACTTGCAATACATATGCTGAAACGTGCAAGGCATTACATCACCTTCCGAGCTAGTTTAAACCAACATTAATCATATAAGAAACATGATCCCTCACCTACACTATAAGTCTATGTCAAGTATAACATGAATAGAACTACCACATACAAAATACAGGCCGTTACATCCTTCCCCCCTTGGAACATTCATCCTCGAATGTTAGCATGGTTGTTCGGTCTAAACAATTTCAAGCCTAAGTTAGTACTACTATTAATCACATTGAACATATAGACTGATACTTACTTGTTAATGCCTCCACTAACATTTTGATCATTCCCACTAGTGTGAAAGAGGTGAGGATACTTCAATTTCATTGCTTCTTCTGCTTCCCATGTAACTTCTTCTACTTGTTGGTTTCTCCATAGTACTTTTACAGAAGCTACTTCTTTATTTCTTAACTTTCTAACTTGTTGATCCAGAATAGCAATGGGTACTTCTTCATAAGTGAGATCTCCCGTAACCTGTACGTCTTCAGTAGGAGTAATACGAAATGGGTCACCTACGCATTTCCGTAGCATTGAGACATGAAACACCAGATGAACTGATGAAAGCTCTTGTGGTAGCTCTAACTCATAGGCTACTTGGCCAAATTTTCGGATATTCTTATATGGCCCTATATAGCGTGGACTCAGCTTTCCCTTTTTACCAAACCTCATTACCCGTTTCATCGGAGACACCTTCAAGAACACCCAATCCCCTATAGAAAATTCTAGTCCTCTCCTTCTAATATCTGCATATGATTTATGTTGACTTTGAGCTGTTTCTAGCCTCTGCTGTATCACTTTGACTTTTTCCATAGCTTGATGAACAATATCTGGCCCAAATAAGGCAGTTTCACCCGTTTCGAACCAGCCAATTGGTGATCTACATTTTTGACCATATAAAGCTTCATAAGGTGCCATTTTAATGCTCGAATGATAGCTATTGTTATAAGCAAATTCAATAAGTGGTAGGTGATCATCCCAGCTACCCTTGAAATCTAATATACAAGCTCGCAGCATATCCTCAAGTGTCTGAATTGTACGTTCTGCCTGACCATCCGTTTGAGGATGAAAGGCTGTACTTAAATTCACTTGTGTTACCAAACTTTTTTGAAATGACTTCCAAAAATTTGTTGTGAATTGAGCTCCTCTATCAGATATTATAGAGATTGGCACTCCTTGTAGTCGAACTATCTCCTTAATGTACAGCCTCGCATACTCTTTAGCTGTATAAGTAGTCTTCACCGGCAAGAAGTGTGCTGCTTTTGTAAGTCTATCAACTATTACCCATATGGAGTCAAACTTCCGGAATGAGCGAGGCAAACCAGTAACAAAATCCATGTTGATCATGTCCCATTTCCAAATTGGAAGTTCTATACGCTGCATCTAACCTCCGGGTTTTTGGTGTCCTACTTTTACTTGTTGACAATTTGGACACTGAGCCACGAATTCTGCAATGTTCTTCTTCATGTCCCCCCACCAATACATTTCTTTCAAGTCATGATACATTTTAGTTGACCCCGGATGAACGGAGTACCTTGAATTATGTGCTTCCATCATGATCCTCTTTCTTAGTTCATCTATATTAGGTACACACAATCTGTTTTGACATCGAAGTACTCCGTCTTGCTTAAGCTCAAATACCTTTGTCATACCATGTAGTACATTCTCTTTAAGTTGTAAAAGAATTGGATCAGTGTACTGCTTCTCTTTCACTTCCACTATTAACGAGGATTCTGCCGCATTTTGCACAATAACCCCTTCGTCTTAAGATTCAAGAAGGCGAACGCACAAGTTCGCTAGTTGGGACAGATCCTTAGTCATTCCTTGTCTTTCCGTAGACTTCCCATAAGTTCTTGCCATTATTTTACGGCTTAAAGCATCAGCTACTACATTAGCTTTACCGGGATGATATAAGATGTCAATGTCATAATCTTTTAATAGCTCCAGCCACCTTCGCTGCCTCAAATTTAAGTCTTTTTGCTTAAAAATATATTGCAAGCTTTTGTGATCAGTATATATGTCAACATGAACTCCATACAAGTAGTGGCGCCATATCTTCAAAGCAAACACCACTGCTGCTAGCTCTAGATCATGGGTTGGATAATTTTTCTCATGTGGCCGCAGCTGCCTTGATCCATACGCTATAACTTTACCATACTGCATCAGTACACAACCTAAGCCCTATCCCGAAGCATCACAGTACACTACATAGCCTTCTGTACCTTCTGGAAGTACCAACACAGGTGTAGAAGTTAATTTACTCTTCAGCTCTTGGAAGCTTCTTTCACAATTATCGCTCCACTGAAACTTGGTTCCTTTGTGTGTTAGCTTTGTTAAGGGTGCAGCCATGGAAGAGAATCCTTCAACAAACCTTCTGTAATAACCTGCCAATCCAAGAAAAGTACGGATCTCCGTAGGTGTTTAGGTGTTGGCCATCTTTTCACGGCTTCTATTTTCTGGTTATCAACCCTTATTCCTTCTTCGGATACGATATGACCTAGGAATGCCATAGATTTCAACCAGAACTCACATTTAGAGAACTTTGCATACAATTTACGATCACGGAGAATTTGTAAAACCTGCCGCAAGTGATTAGCATGATCCTCTTCCGTTCTTGAATACACCAAAATGTCATCTATTAACACTATCACAAACACATCTAAGAATGGCTTGAACACCCTATTCATCAAATCCATAAAAGCTGCTGGTGCATTTGTTAGCCCGAATGACATGACTAAGAACTCAAAATGACCATACCGTGTTCGGAAAGCTGTCTTGGGTATATCTTTGTCCTTGACCCTCACTTGGTGATAACCTGACCTCAAGTCGATCTTTGAAAAACACCTAGCACCTTGTAATTGATCAAACATATCATCAATTCTAGGGAGGGGATATTTGTTCTTAATTGTTACCTTATTCAACTGCCGGTAGTCGATACACATTCTTAATGAGCCATCTTTTTTGCATACAAATAAAACTGGTGCTCCCCATGGAGACACACTAGGCCTTATGAATCCTTTTTGTAATAAGTCTTTTAACTGCTCCTTCAACTCTCGTAATTCTGCCAGAGCCATTCTATACGGAGGAATTGAGATAGGTTGAGTATCTGAAAGCACATCAATACCGAACTCTACTTCTCGTTCTGGAGGCAAACCTGGAAGATCTTCAGGAAACACATCTGGAAATTCATTTACCACCGGAATGGATTGAAGGGTTGGTGGCTCTACATCTACATTTTTCACTCTAACCAGATGGCATATGTATCCTTTGGAAATCATCTTCTTTGCCTTAAGATAAGAAATAAATTTACCTCTTGGCATCCCAATATTACCTTTCCATTCGAGGACTACCTCTTTTGGAAGCTGGAAATGCACTATCTTAGTTCGGCAATCTACCGTGGCATAACAAGAAGCTAACCAATCCATACATATTATAACATCAAAATCTACCATGTCTAGCTCAACAAGGTCAGCCAATGTATCACGATCACAAACAGTTACAATGCAATTATGATAAACTCTCCTAGCTATAATAGATTCACCAATCGGTGTAGACACTTCAAATGGCTTTGCTAATAATTCTGGTGTTCTTTTGAACTTTCCAGCAATCAATGGTGTAACATATGATAGTGTAGACCCCGGATCGATTAATGCATACACAATATGTGAAAAGATGGACAATGTACCTGTAACCACATCCGGCGAGGCTTCTAAATTTTGTCGATCCCCTAGAGCATATGTGCGATTCTGACCTCCACTAGAACTAGTTGCTCCCCTAGCTCCTCTACCACGACCTGTAGGCATATGTAGTCCCCTACCTAAAGAAGGGGTTGATGAAGTCGACGCAACAACTGATCTAGTTGGTTGTGCAACACCACCCACTCTCCTATGAGGGCAGTTTCTCATCATATGCCCTGGTGTGCCACACCAAAAACAAACATCCGTCCCAAACCTGCATGCACCTAGATGATTCCTCCCACACTGTTTACAAGGCTGTCGTAGAGGCCTTGATTGGCTCGTACTTCCTTGCTCTTGATGACTGCCTTGGCTTTCACTTCTTTGCCCAAACTGATTGCCCCTAAACCCTTGGAACCGTGGTGGAGCACTAGATGTAGAGTAGAAAGATGATGGCCTAGGTGGTCTGTTAGAGAACCGAGGCCTAAATTCACCTTGGGATTGTGTAAACTGCCCCATGGATCTGGCCCTCTTAGAATGCCCTGTTTCCAACTCTTGTGTTCTTCTTCTTTGCCTTTGATCCTCCAATTTTTGTGCAAAAGCCTGCATCCTTGCTATATCCATATCTTTATTCAACGAAGCAATTGTACAGTCTCTAACTAGATATGAATCTAATCTGTCCACAAAACGATGAACTCTATCCTCCATAGTAGCTACTACATTAGGAGCATACCTGGCCAAGGAATTAAATTTGAGACTATACTCCCTCACACTCATATTTCCTTGGTGGAGATTTAAGAACTGATCCGCACGGGCCTCTCGGATCTCCAATGGCAAATAATGATCAAGGAATGCCTTTTTGAACTCTTTCCACATAGCTGAAGGTGCATTTGTTCCCCTAGATTGCTTCCAAGCTTCATACCACAATATAGCCACACCCTTTAATCTATATGCAGCTAGCTCAAGTGCTTCTTTACCACTTACATGCATAATATCCAAAGTGCGTTGGATTTGATCTATAAAGTCTTGGGGATCTTCATTAGGATCTGACCCGCTAAATGATGGAGGTTCCGAGTTAAGAAAATCACGTATCCGTGTTCCAGCTGATCTATCTATGCCACTAGTACCTGCAACTGGACCTTCTTGCCTTTGGCCATGACCATCAACTATACGAGTCAATAATTGGACTGCATTCCTCAAATCTTGCTCGGTAGCATTAATAGGGGGTTCCTGAGGTTCATCTTCCCTCCTTAGTTCTCTAGGAGATGGAGGCGTCGAGGAAGTCTGTGATAGAGACTCATCTTGAGCCCCACTTTGAACAGCTTGACTTGGTGGTGGTTGGCTGGTCCCTTCTTGGGCAGCCACATCTACTCGTTTACCAGTACTTTTACTCCTTCTCGTAATCGGCATCTTTGCTATAATAAAACAATTGAGAAATTAGATATGATTCACCTACAACACTGGTTCTATCGTACGATCTAAGAAATGAAAGAAATGAGACAACTCCTATATGTCCCGTAGCCTCCTGTTTATAGATGTGGTGCACAACACATCCATAAGCAAGACTGTACACAGACACGGCTTTGTAGACTCCCTAGGATGACCTGCTCTGATACCACTTTTGTCACGCCTCAAAACCCATTAAGATGGACAGGCACCCGATGCCCTAAAGGCCCGAGAGAACCAACCTGCAACATGTTCTTACTGAGCATATACTATAACAATTGAGACAAGTTAACTTAGGATGCAGCGATACAAAACAACGTAAGTAGGTCCAAAATTTATGTACAATACTTGGCCGTCGTGTCCACAACTCCTTAAGACACAACTGAACCATGTACATACGTCTACAAAGCCTCTAAAAGATAGAAGACTAGAGTAGGTCGGGACAGACCCCGCCTTACCCTTAACTATGATACAATACCAAATGAATTTACCAAGGTCTCAATAAAGCTCCGAATCAACTTGGAGCTCACCAAAAGTAGCAGAATTTCGAGTGCTCCTACTGAGGAGGTCTACTAGCTGGAGTACCTGAGCCTACAGCATGAAATGCAGCGTCCCCAATACGGGACGTCAGTACGAAAAATGTACTGAATATGTAAGGCAAATAGTATATGTAATACAAGGCTCAAATGAAATCAAGTAGTAACATATGAGTGCATAGATTAGGAGAGAAGACCACCTTTGCTTACTCTTGTGGATTCAAGTAAGCTACATTCTTTTCTTTACCTTTTTGTATGTTATAATCTTTGTTGGACATGTGATACAAGTGACCAGCTGATCAGTGGTAGAAGAGGATGACCCATGCTAGGCATATTAACCCCTGGGATGCGGTCCTCATAATTACACAACTTGGGATCGGCCCATGCTAGGCTTTCGCCCCTGAGCTGCCACCCTTCTATACCAATAGGGATCGGCCCATTCTAGGCTTTCGCCCCTGAGCTGCCACTCTTAATTATATAGATTCCTTCACTTAGATTCTTTAATCTTTGAGATTATTGTTAATCAGTTCAAAACTCTTTTGAGATATTATTTTGGATAATCATAACACTTTTGAGATGTTGATTTGGTGGTCATAATCATCTGGGAGATATGGAAATACGGAACAGTAGTGGAATACATAAAAATAATACTTTGAGGCAGTAACAATGACATAAGGAGCTATGAAACATCAACACCTTACTTTAAGACCTTAATGGCACAATTGACTTCAATTGGCTTAGGAGAGGGATTCATGAAACTTTGTTTTGCAAATACCATTTCTATAAAAGCACAAGGGGAATAATTACACAAGTATAGAGTAGTGAATATATAATGAAGTAGTTCTATGTACTTAGAATGGGGAAAGAAATATTGTTAGCTATTTGGAGATAGTACGCTGCCACTATTCTTCCTTTTCTAGAAATAGAACTTATGGGAAACACTTCATTGATATTAATTGCAGGTGCCAGATTTCATGCCAAAAGAATATAGAATCGAATAGCCTTACATACCTTATTTTTCTGACTAATACTACTATCACGATTCAGCCTTCCTTTTTGGGTGCTAATCTACAACATAAATCATGATTAAGCTAACATCAGCAGCTAATCACAATAAGGTCCTCGAAAACAGTAGCTAAAATTTTGATGGAAATCAGGCCCATACAACCCTTACATAAATGGTGAACCACCACACCCTTCCTCTACACATTAATACAACTTCATACATCATCTTCCAAGATACTCAAACTGCCCTCAACCACAATATTCATAAGGCAGCCATTATCAATCTCAAATCTTTCAGCATAATAGGAGAATATTGACTCAAAGATCTATCACAATCCATAAATTCTTGATAAATATACAAAATTCTCCACTCCAAACATGATCAAAGAGAGGAAAACAAATGGGTTGAAGTCTTACCTTAATTCTGGAAATTTATCCTCTAAACTTGTACTTCAAAAATTCAAACTCTCCTTCAAACTCTTACTTGAAAAAAATGAGACAGCACTCAAGAACCCTAAGGTGTTTTAGGGCTTATTATTGAAGCCAAGAGAGACCAAGAAAGAAACTTAAGGAAATCTGAAATTTTGCAAGTTCAAAATGGAGAAAATAGACTTGATCCTTATCCTTTGAAAAAGGAGGTGTTATAGCCGACATTCTTGACCAATTTTGGGTCATATAATGTCAAGTAGGTGTCCCACCTGCTTGTCCTTTTAACTTGGGCCTTTTTGGACTCAAGATTATTGGACCTTGGCTGTCCATTTTCCCTTTGTCCTTATATTCAATTTGGGACAGATTAATGCAAGTAGGTGGTACACACTTGGCCCAATAACATGGTAAAACAAATCTTAGGAGGTGATGCACTTACCTAGTTTCACTTGGGCTTTATCCATAATGGGCCAATTGGCAGATTTGGCTGCTGGGCTTTCTTTCATTCACAATTTTCTTTAATAGGTTTGGGCTTCAAATGAGCCCCTAAATATAAGACTAAATCTGGTCAATCAAACATGGCCCCTTTAACTATAATATAGCTCAAGTAGGTGATGCAGCAGCTAGCTCAATTACACCTTACTATAATTACTTAAATACTTTCCATCGGAGTTAACTTGCAATACATATGCTGAAACATGCAAGGCATTACATCACCTTCCGAGCTAGTTTAAACCAACACTAATCATATAAGAAACATGATCCCTCACCTACACTATAAGTCTATGTCAAGTATAACATGAATAGAACTACCACATACAAAATACAGGCCGTTACAATTACACCAATGAACTACTAATGTCTAACTTACTATGAAGGCTCTAATAACTATGAGGGATGTGGGTACAAGACCGCCGATCATCATTACAACTGACTAACAAAGTAGTAAAAGGGAATTCTCCGAAGTAAGGTGGCTCCTAAACTGACTCTGGTATGCTCAACTGGATCAACAAGGCATTAGATGTTGATCCAGATTACCTGTATTTACGTCATAAGATAATGCAGCCCAAATGGAAGGAATACATTGAATGTACACGTATGCAAGGGGAAAACTAAACATTACATAAGCTTGAAGTATATTCTAAAAGAAACACTTACCTTGACTTTACTCAACTCATGGATACTCAAGTCAATGTATAAATAAACAACATAAAGATGCAGTTTATATAAATCATTTAAAACAGTAAGTAACAACTCAATATACATATATAGTAATGTAATATAATTCTGTGGGAGGCTATTTAACTGACAACCATCACTATGAGCTATGTGATGATACATCGTCTCGCCCACTATGCTTAAATAGTCCTATAACTTTCTCGTATATAGAATGCCTCTACTAAGTGGATCCACTAGTCTATGTTAAAAAGCACTAAGGAATCATCTAAAAAGTATGAACTTGTCCCCACATTGGTGCTCAATGCTACTCCAAAAATACTTACATCATATTATTAAAAACAAAAACTCTTTATGTGGTTTGAAATCATTACTCAAACACTAGCTCAAATGTTCTCTTGGAAATCTGTGTTTCCTCTCTTGTTTAAATGTGAAAACATTAACTCTTTGGGAATACGTAGTCCCCATATAATCTTTTGAAGTAATGAACATCACTCTTTACTATTTACTCAACTGAAACTCAAGTCTTAGAGCAAGGTTAAATCATTTGTCAAAACACTTTTAAATAAACTCTAAGAACTCTCTAGACTTGACCCTTAACTTTCCTTGAATTTGAATTTATGGATTCAAGGATTGTGATTTGTGATAGGAAAGATCTTATGATGTTCAGGGGTGTGTTTAGATAGTTATACATGAGAAAAGATCAAGGAAGCACTGTCTGGAAGTAAGTCCGCAACGCAGAGATGCATTTAAATATTTGGTCACAAACTAAATTTTGAGGCAGAAGGGTCCGTGACCGCTCCACGACATCGAGAGAAAATTCCCCATCCCGAGGAACAGGTCAGCGTCGTGGACTTGGTACCCAGATTCACCTGAGTTTTTTCCTCTTTGGTGTTCTATCCCCAATTAGCCTAAACTCGATTATTTTTCTCAAATCCTCTTTAGATTCAGATACACTGTATGTATACACAAGAATCTAACTCAAAAAACTCAAGGAAAAAACACTATAACCTCAAGAAACTCCTCAATCTCAACCCAAACTCAAGAACAAGAGAAATTGAAGAACACACATAAGACCATTCAAACTTGCAATCTTTTTAGGACAACTTCACGCTGAAATAAACGTGTTTGGAACATGGGTAAAAGAACTCAACGTTATGAACCATCACATACCTCGTAAGATCAAATCCTTGACAAAATATGTATTCAATTCCTCATGAAGACGACGAATCTTGACTTTCCTCATCTCTCCTCTCTTGTGTTCTTCTCTATAAAACCCTACTGTGATTTTTCAATCATATTAGTTCACTAAAAATGAATTAAATCTATTTGGTATGGAAAAGACCACTTAAAATCTGATTGACTTCCATTATCGAGACGACCCGACTTCCAATGATCATATATCCCTCATATGAACTCAAATTTGAGAAAACTTGATGGTGTTCGAAAGATAATTCAAATATATTTCCTACGGTATATTGTAGAACAGTGAACTCATTCTGAGCTAGGATTTATTGTCGTTTGAAATTGACCACAAAACTCAAACTTAACACAACTTAACAATATTTCCAGATTTTTTCATCCTTCATAAAATGAATCTTTCTAACACTAACTCTCACCTAGCGAGGTATTACAATATATCCCCCTGGGAAGAATTCTTCCTCGAATGAGATCACTCGTAGTAGACCAAGGATGTAAAATCTTACATTCATCTAAAACACCCAACAAGCAAATTTAATACATTAAGCATATCAATTAAAGAATACAAAGAAAAGAATTAGTATCTTGGTCTGGAGTTTCACCGAGCTCAAAGAGATGTAGATATCTCTTCTTCATATCCTCCTCAGCTTCCCAAGTATCTTCATCAACAAACTGATTTGTCCAAAAAACATTGAGTATTGCTACTCCCTTGGTCCTCAGCTTGCGAACCTGACAGTCTAGAATGTGAACATCAGTCTACTTATAAGATAAACTATCCTTGATACCAATTTCTTCAGTTTGTATGATAAGTGAAGGATCTCTCATGCACTTCTTCAACATGGAAATATGAAATAATGGGGACTAAGTTTCCCTTTCTTACCAAATCTCATGACACCCTTCATGGGTGAAACCTCCAAATGTATCTAATCATCTACTTCAAACTCTAAATCCATTCTCCTAATCTCAATGTAGGATTTCTAATGACTTTGCACTATTTTCAACCTCTCGTGAATAACGTTCACTTTATCCATTGCTTGATTAATTAAGTCTGGTCGTATCAACCTCAAACCATCCAATTAGTGATTTGTATCTTCTTCCATAAAAAGCCTCATATGGATCCATTTGGATGATAGAATGGTAGCTATTGTTATAAGAAAACTCAATGAGAGGTAAGTGATCCTCCCAACTACCTTTGAAATAAATCACACAGGACCTCAACATATCTTCTAAGGATTGAATAGTGCATTCTGTTTGACCATCTATGCGAGGATTAAAAGTAGAACTCAACTTTGCCTTTGAACCCAAGACTTTCCAGAATGACTTCCAAAACTGTGCTGTAAATTTTGATCCTCTATCTGAAATAATCGATACTGGAACCCTATGATGTCTGACCACCTCTTGAATATACAACTTAGGATAATCTTCTACAGAATGGATAGTTTTACCGGTAACTAGTAGGCTGATTTTGTCATTATATCAACAATCAACCAAATAGTATCATGTTGCCTTTGAGACCGTGGCAACCCAGTAATAAAATCCATATTGATCATCTCCTACTTACATTCTGGAAGTTCTATATTCTGAGCCATACCACCGGGCCTTTGGAGCTCTACATAACTTGTTGGTAATTCGGGCACTTAGCAACAACCTTCGCAATGCCCTTCTTCATAATACTCCACTAATAAACTTTTCTAAAGTTACGATACATACTTTTGGAACCCGGATGGATGAAATATTTGGAGCTATAAGCTTCCTCCATGATCCTCTCTTGGAGTTCATCCATCCTTAGTACACACAATCTACCTTGATATCTCAATACACCATCTCACCCTTTTTCAAAAGCCATCACTTTTTGCTTATGAACATTTGCCTTTAATTCAAGCAAAATAGGATCTTGGTTTTGCTTCTCTTTCACTTCGACACTAATAATGATTCATCCCCATTGATCACCACTACTACTCCTTCTATGAAATCCATTAGTATGACTCCTAATCGCGCAAGTTTATGCACATATCTTGCTAGCTCTTTCTTATCTTCCTCAAAATGGGAGGTACTACAAATCGACAACCTACTCAAGGCATGAGCAATAACATTAACCTTACCTTGGTGATAAAATACTCATGTCATAATCCTTAAGTAATTTTAACCTCCTCCCCTGTCTGAGATTAAGCTCCTTCTGACTAAACACATACTGAAGACTCTTGTGATTGTGATCAGTGAATATATCTACATGAACACCAGACAAATGATGATTTCATATTTTCAAAGTAAATACTATGGCAGCCAACTCTAGATCATTGGTTGAGTAAATTTTGTCATGAACTTTCAATTGTCGGGAGGAATAAGCTATACCTTTGTTATTATACATTAACACAGAACCCAAACCAACTTTGGATGCATCACAATATAGAACAAATCCTTGCGTACCTTCTGGTAATGTCAATACTGGGGCATTAGTCAACCTCTTTTTCAATTCCTGAAAGCTTTTCTCACAAACTTTAGACCGTTGACACTTAAACATTTTCTAGGTTAACATGGTCAAAGGGGACGGAATAGACAAAAACACCTCTACGAACTTTCTATAATACCAACCAACCCCAAGAAACTCTTAATATCAGTTAGAGATGTGGATCTAGGCTAATTCTTCACTGCCTCTATTTTCTGAGTATCAACTCTAAATCCATGACCGGAAACAATATGTCCTAAGAATGTCACAAATTTAAGCCAAAACTCACACTTAGAGAACTTGGCATACAACTCACTATCATTTAGTGTTTGGAGAACTTTTTCTGAGATGGCTAGAATGATATTCTTCATTCTTCAAATATATTTGTATTTCATCAATGAATACGATAACAAAAAAGTTAAATAAGGCTTGACCAATTATTCATAAGGTTCATGAATATTGCATGCGCATTGGTTAAACTGAATGACGTGACCAGAAACTCATAATTACCATGACGATTCCTAAAAGCTATCTTTGGAATATCACATTCCTTTAATCTTAACTAATGGTAGCCTTATTTGAGATCTATCTTGGAAAAACAAGTAGCACCCTTAAGTTGATCAAATAGATATTAAATTCTCGGAAGATAAATACTTATTCTTAATTGTAACCTTGTTCAACTGATGGTAATATATACACATCCTAAGGGAACTATCCTTCTTTCTCACAAATAAGACCTGAGCGCCCCATGGTGAGAGACATGGTCGAATAAAACCCTTATCTAAGAGATCTTTCAACTGCTTTTTAACTCCTTTAACTCTATTGGTGCCATCCGATATAGCATAATAGATATAGGCTGAGTATCTAGAAGAAGGTCTATACCATAGTCTATTTCTCTGTCAGTAGGGACTCCGAGAAGATCATTTGGTGAGACTTCTGGCAACTGTTTTATTACTGGAACATACTTAATAGGAGACATCTCAACACTAGAGTCATTAATCAGACTAATTAATAGACACATCCCTTGGAAACTAACTTTCTTGTCTTAAGTTATGAACTAAAATTACCCTTAGAACCGCTGAATACTCTTCGACACTATAACTAGCTCATTAGGAAACTAAAAACTGACAACTCGAGTTCTACAATCAACTGAGGCATAACAGGCATGAATCTAGTTCATACCAAGAATATCATTGAAATCTACCATGTCTAACTCAGCTAGATCAGCCATGGTGCTCTTGTTATTGGCAGAGATGGTATAATCATGATATACTCTCTCTCCTATAATAGACTCACCAAAAGGTATAGAAACACTAAAGGGCTCACTAATTTGCTCATGAATAACATCAAAATTCATCGCAACATAGTGAGTTACAAAGGATAAACTCGCTCCTGGATCTAGAAAAGCATAAACATCAAAGTTAACGACTTGGATCATACCAGTGACAACATCTTGAGAATCCTCTTGCTCTTGCCGACTAGTGATAGCATAATGATGGTTTCTGCCTCCCCTTCCCCTGAAATAGCTTTGTCTAGTGGAGAAACTGAAAAATATTGGGCTCTATTGCCCCTACTACCGTTTCCCTGCTTGTTCTTAGGACATTCTCTAATAAAATGACCGTTATGGCCACACTTAAAGCAACTAGTTGAGTCATCCTGACACATGCTTGAGTGGTTCCTACCATACGTAATACATGCAGGAGGCTTACTACCCCATTGTGCCAAACTACTTTGATAAGATATAGGTTTGGCTCTAAAATTTTGACTATTGTACTCACCTTTGTTCTTTGGTATAGGTGCACTAGTATATGATGAAGCAGGTCCCTTTTGTTTCTTTTAGAAGGAAGACCTGTTTGCATTACTCTTTTGTTGCCCGTGCTCTTTACCTGATGTCTTAGACCTCTTATTCCTGAACTCTTATCTATCCCTCAGCTTTTACTCCTCAACATGTTGAAAATGGATCATTAGTATTGCTATGTCCATATACCCTATCAGCTAGCTGCCTTGCCTTCCTTGCTTGACAGGAGAAATAACCCAGTAACGAATAAACTCATGTTGCTCCTCATGCCAGCAACTATCTTGGGATAATATTAGGAAAGTTGTGGGAACTTCAGACTATACTCATGAACGCTTAAGGAATCCTGCATAAGAATGAGGAACTCTCATACCTTTTCTTCTCTCAGTTATCGAGGAAAGAAACGCCCCAAAGAGTCCTTCTTAAAACAAAACCAACTCACAAGTGGTGCATCCTCAACTCAGTTATTCTTTCATTGATCTAACCATATTCTAGCAGCACCGTTCATTTGGTATGCAACTAGTTCCACCCTCTCATTATCACTGATATGCATGATCTAAAAAACATTCTGAAGCTCCTTAAAAAAGTTTTCTGGATCGTAAGTAACAATTGAACCAATGAAGCTTGGAGGATTCATCTTTAAAAACTTACGGATCCTCAAAGTATCAGTCACTTCCTGACTATTCTCTCTCTGTTTCCTAGCTTGGTTGGTTACAACTTGGCCTACCATCCGGATAGCCTCACAAAACTCAACATTGGTGACCTTTCCTTGGGGTTGCACTTCAGGTGCATTAGGTACCCCTTGTTAATGTGGCTCAACATTCCTTCTAGACGGACGACCTTTGACAGCTCTTTTTGGAGGCATGATCTAAAGGGCACGCTCAAGCACGAATTAGAAGAAACTTTTTAGAGATAAAACTCTAACAAATTAAAAGAGTATGAAAGAAGTGAGATAATATCCCAAGTGTTGCAACCTTCTAATATAGATGTGGCGCCCTTCACATAGATAACTAGGCCCTAAGACTCTTGAATTTTGTGCTCTAATACAAAGTTTGTCACGCCCCGAGCCTACACCCTCAGTGGGATAGACACTTCAGAACCATTGTAGGCCCCAGTCGAACCCTTGGCATGACTTACTGCTCAACAAAAGACTTAAAATAACATACATGACCACTCAAGATATAAATCTTAAAAATAAAAGTTAGAATGTAAAAAGGAAAAACATTCAACTTGCCATAAATGCAACTCAAGTCTCAAAGTTCAAACAACTGAAATGAATAACACTAATGAACTACTAATGTTTAATTGTCTATGAAGCCTCTAACAACTATGAGGGATGTCAGTACAAGATCCCGATCATCTTAACAACTAATTAACAAAGAAATAAAATAGAATACTCCAAAAAGCAATAAGATCACCAATTGACTCTGAGATTCTCAACTAGATAAATTAGGAGCTGTATGCTGATCCTAATTACGTGTATTTACATCATAAAACTATGCAAACCAAATGACATTAGTACATTGAATGTACGAGCATGCGAGGGGAAAATTAAGCATGACATAATCTTTAACTGAAATGTCAAAGAAATAGGTGCCTCGACTTTACTCAACTAATGGATACTCAACTCAATGTATGAATAAACAACAGTAAAGATGCAGTTTATATAAAGCATTTAAAAATGTAAGTTACAACTCAATATACATATATAGTAAAGTATTATAATTGTATTGGAGGTTTCTTAACCAACAACCATCACTATGAGTTATGTGATGATACAACGTCTCACCTATGCTGCTAAAACTATCTTATAACCTGGCGGGATATAAAATGCCTTAACTAAGTGGATACACTAGTCTATTCTAAAAATCAATAAGAAATAATCTACATAGTATGATCCTTTTCTACCCAAGTTTGCTACATGGTATATAGAGACATTGAGTTATTATGAACTAGTCCCCAAATCGGATCTCAATATTACTCCCAAAATACTAAGCTCATATGTTTAAAACAAAAACTCTTTCTATGGTTTGAGATAAGTACTCAAAAACTATCTCAAAGGATCTCGTGGAAATCTCTGTTTCCTCTCTTGTTTAATTGTGAAAACATTTACTCTTTGGGAATACATAGTCCCTATATACTCTTTTGAAGAAATAAACTTCACTCTTTACACTTTACTGAACTCAAAATTACAGTCTTAAAACAAGTTTAAATCATTTGTAAAAGACTTTTGAAAAGACTCTAAAACTCTCTAGACTTGGCTCTTAACTTTCCTTGAATTTGAATGTATGGATTCAAGGATTGTGATTTGTCATACGAAAGATCTCATTGTATTTAGGAGTGTTTTTAGATAGTTAAACATTAGAAAAGATCAAGAAATCACTATCTGGAAGCAAGTCTGTGACTCAGAGATGATTTAAATATTTGGTTGTAAAATAAATTTTGAGGCAGAATGGTCCTGACTGCTCTACGCAGCGGAGAGAAAATTGCCCATCGCGGACCTCTTACCCAGATTCGCCCGACTTTTTTCTTCTATGTTTTCTATCCCCCAATTTGCCTAAACTAGACTATTTTTCTCAAATTCTCTTTAGATTTAGATACCCAGTATGTATACAGAAGACTCTAACCAAACAACGTAAGGAAACAACACTATAACCTCAAGAAACACCTCAATCTCAACCCAAACTCAAGAACTAGAGAAATTCAAGAACATACATCAAGAACATTCAATCTTCCAATCTTTATAGGACGACTTCATGCTGAAATAAAGATGTCTGGCATGTGGGTGAAAGAACCCAACGTTATGAAAGTCTCACATACCTCGTAAGATCAAATCCTTCATGAAATCCACAATCAATTCTTTATGAAGGCGACAAATCTTGACTTTCCTCTTCTCTTCTCTCTTGAGTTCTTCTCTCTAAAACCCTAGCATAAATTTTTGTGCAAACTGAACTAATGAAATTCTTACCCTAATTAATTCACTATAAACGAATTAAATCCATTGGGTATGGAAAAGACCAAAATATCCCTTAAAAATTTGGTTGACTTTCCTTATCTAGAGAGCCCGACTACCAATGGACATATCTCTCTCATATGAACTCAAAATTAAGCAAATTTAGCAGCATTGGAAAGAAAATTCAAAGATCTTTCCTACGATATCTTGTAGAACACCTAAATAATCGTGAGCTAGGAGGTATTTTTGTGTGAAGTTGACCCAAAAATTCAAACTTAACATAACTGAACCTTTTTTGCAGATTTTGTCATTCTTTCATAAAATGACTCTTTTTAACTTCAGCTCTTTCACTTAATGAGCTGTTACAATATCTCCTCATTGGGAACATTCTTCCTCGAATGAGATCACTCTAAGTAGACAAAGGGTGTAATATCTAACATTCAGCTCAAACATATAACAAGCAAATTTAACATATTATGCGTATCAATTAAAGAGTACTAAGAACAAAAATAGTACCTTGGTATGTAATTTATACGAGCTCAAAGAGATGAGGATATCTCTTCTTCATATCCTCCTCAGCTTCCCAATTAGGTTCCTCAACAAACTGATTTCTCCAAAAAACATTGACATATGCTACTTCCTTGGTCCTCAACTTGTGAACTTAAAGGTCTAGAATCTTGACATGAATCTCCTCATATGACAGACTATCCTTGATAACAATATATTTCATTGGTATAATAAGTTAAGGATCTCTCATGTACTTCTATAACATGGAAATATGAAATACCAGATGGACCGTTGTGAATTCTTGCGGTAGCTCCAACTTATAAGCTACATGAACAATTCAATATGATATTCTGTAAGGACCAATATACTAGGGACTATGCTTACCATTCTTACCAAATCTCATGTCACCCTTCATGGGTAAAACCTTCAGATATACCCAACATTTACTTCAAACTCTCTCTCCCTTCTTCTAACATCAGTGTACGATTTTTGACGACTTTGCGTTGTTTTGAACCTCTCTTGAATAACCTTCACTTTCTCCATAGCTTGATGAAATAAGTCTTGTCCTATCAACCTTGCTTCACCAACCTCAAATCATCCAATTGGATATCCACATCTTCTTCCGTAAAGAGCCTCATATGGAGCCGTTTGGATGCTAGAATGGTAAATATGGTTATTAGCAAACTGAATGAGAGAAAGGTTATCATCCCAATTATCTTTGAAATAAATCACACAAGACGTCAACATATTCTCTAAGGTATGAATAGTATGCTCGTCTTTACCATATGTCTAAGGATGAAAAAGAGCAGTCAAATTCACCTTTGAACCCAAGCCTATGTGGAATGACTTCCAAAACTGTGCAGTAAATCGTGCTCGTCTATATGAAATAATCGATACCGGAACCCCATGAAGTATAGACCACCTCTTGAATATACAATGTAGTCTAATATTCTACTCAAAGTGTAGTCCTTACTTGTAAGAAATGGACAGATTTTGTCATTCTATCAACAATCACCCAAATAGAATCACGTCCTTGTAGAATTCGCTGCAAGTTTTCCTTTGTATACAACATTGTTATATAATAGTCGTGAGCTAAATTAGTTAAGATACGTCCAATCCCTTGCTTCTTTCTCCAACTTAGGATTAGACTTTCTAGGGTTGTTGGAGTTCCTGGTTTCTATAAGTGCATGACTTGACAGACATTTTCAATCACTCTTCACAACATAATCAATATCTCTTTTAGATACTTGAGGTTATTCTTTTGCCCATTTAATAAAACAAGTCCACGATTTATAGATTCTTCTTTTTTCTTCATCGGATAGTAACTAATAAAATCTGGTCACCTTCTTCATCCTCTTGTGGTACTTTCTCATCTTTCTATTGTTTATCCTTATTAAGGCCCGAGGGCTGCTCATGCTCGAGCATATTTTTTGTAGTTATTTGGGCCTTGTTAACTGATTTCATCTTGGTGGGAATAGGAAAATTTACTATGTTTTGAAAGACTTCTTTCTCACTTCTGGTCCCTCAATTCTTGCTTAATTCTGATCCTCCTTTATCCAGTGGGATTGGTGGATTTAGGTCTTAATGAAATGTATTCCTAATTCAAATTTTTATTTTTGTGAGAAGGTAGAGTTTCTCTCTCTTCTTCCATTTTGTCTTATAACTATTCACAAAGTTGCAAAATAGTAACTCATTTGCTAGTTAGTAATTGACGATTAGATTTTTTTTTTTAACATACATAAGTTAAAACCAAGAAAGAGTTATTTTCCATATCATTTACAAAATACAATACTTCCTGGAGCACTTTCTCAATACATACACTTGTAGTTATAAGAAGGCAATTTATGCAGATTTATGAAGTTAAGTACCCTAGCAAATGAATTGCATGTTTGTCTGTCTTTTCAAAGTAAATAAATACAATACTATCTAGTATCTTCCTAAGACAAAGTAAAATAGCCAGAATGAAATCCAAAGCAAGTGTAGCTAATTTATTGCAAGGAATTGGGTATTGGGATCTTCTAAACCTGTAAATAAATTAGCCACATGACCCCGAATCAACTTGAAGCGACAAGTCTCCCCACTAGCTATCTTTATCTTTTCAAAATTCAGACCATCCTCTTTTTATAATAACCATATGCCCACTATACTCTATTTCCTATTCCAGTTCTATTCCTTCTTTATTAAACAATATATTCTTCACGTTGACTATGTTTGTCCTTAAGGTGAATCTGATCGGTATAATCTAATAAACATATTTATCAAACAAACATGATTGTAAGATTTTAAATAAAATATTAAGTACATAAAGTCATGAAAAATCTAAAAAATGTGGAAACAAAATGTACTCATGAGTAAACCTTACTATAGAAGTAGTTTGTATCATTTTTTTTAATATAATAATTTCAAAATACGGACTGTCACCATTTATGTTCACAAAGCTCTGTGGACTGCTATTCTTTGGACCAACTTCTTCACTTCTATTATTAGCTTTCGTGACCTCCTGATCTGCAAAAAACTTGAAATAAGTATATCAACTACTACAATATGATTTCTAGCTAAAGATCAGTCATGGATTATTTAAGATCACAAGTCTTTAAAGTCTTATGGCCACATATATTGATGTCATGACATGTTTATAATCATTAAATTAAGAGTGAGCTTCATTTTAAACTATATGATTTTATAAAAAAATTATTGCATTAATTGAAACATTGGAGTTGCTTCAGGACAGATTGAGGATCTTAATTACTTTTAAGTTTAACTCGTGTCGGTCTTACTACACTAAAACAATATCTTAAATAGTCTAAAGGTATAACAACCTTTTGGTTTTACCGGTACCAATGTTGGGTTGTTGCTCGTGCTCCTCAGACCCTTCACTTATTTCTTGAAATTTAATACTACTAAATGGATTCACTTAATAGCTAATTAAACAGTTAACATGTTTACTTACATTGAGACACTTCTTTCTCAACTACATTGGAATTAGTTTGAAAGTTAACAGAAATATATTCCTTTTTTCCCCGATTACATAGCATAAGTTTGGAAATTCACTGGAATATCATTTGTTTCTATCTCTTGATCTATTGGATATTAATTTTTGTTGAACTCTAATCACATATAGTGACATCAAAATAGGCACGGGCGTTGTATCTGAAGATAAAAAAGTTCCTGATTCTTATTGAGTAATAGTCATAAAATTCCTTCCATCCTTTTGGTTTGCCAAATATGTCCTTGAGCACCTCAACTTATTAGTTCTGCAGGTACAAGCTACCTCCTATTAACACATCCACATATTTGGTTTAGAAATGTTGAATTCTCCAAATGTCTATATATCCTTGGGCTTGAAAGGAATGTTTTTTATCTAGGGAATTAAATTTTATCTTCTTATATGATTTTGAGAATTGTTCGTTGAACTAGACCAATATATACGTGATTATATGAAAATATATAGTAATTTTTAAATCTAAATAAACCATTTATAAGGACAGAAATTACATTTGCATTAGGATAAAATCGGAAATCCTTGAGAAAATCCAAGATTAAAAAGATATATTAAAAAGGAAATATGTAAAAAGAACTTAAGAGACAACATAATTCATGTGAAGAAGAAATGACTTTGAAGAAATTAGGGTGAGGAATTTTAGGAGAAGAGTTCCAAAAGGAATAGTCAAGGAACTTGTTTACCATGATCACAGTTGAGCAATGGATGGGAAATTTTTTAGGAATGATTTTTATAGGACTATGTGATGCGTACAGTCACGATGACTATATGATGTTTGGCTCAGAAGGACTATGTGATGTATGACTGATGTGGACTATGAGATACGTGACTCACGAGGACTATGTATTGTGTGACTCACAAGGGCTATGTGGTGCATTTGACTTACGATGCAAAAGAAAAACACTTGACTAGTGTTTGAGCAGATTTTCAATCAAATTTTAGGGATGACTTATATTCTTGATTGAAAATCTGGTCAAATGCTAGACAACTATTTTTGTTTTGCCTCGTAAGTCAAACGCATCACATAGTCTTTATGAGTCACACAACACATAGTCCTCGCGAGTCACGTATCTCATAGTACTCATGAGTCAGACATCACATAGTCCTCCTGAGTCAAATATCACATAGTAATTGTGAATGCACGCATCACATAGTCCTACAAAAATCGTTCCTAAAAAATTTTCGATCTATTGCTCAACTGTGGTCATGGTAAACAAGTTCCATGACTCTTTCTTTTGGAACTCTTCTCCTAACATTTCACACCCAAAGTTCTTCCTAGTCATTTCTTCCTTAGATGAATTATGTTGTATCGTACGTAATTTTACATCTTCCCTTTTAATAGCTCTTTTTAATCTTGGATTTTCTCATGGATTCCCAATTTTATTTTAATGTGAATGTAATTTCTGTCCCTCTTAACTATTTATTTAGATCCAAAAAATACTTTATACTTTTAAATAATTACGTATACATGGGTCTAGTTCAGTGAAAATTTCTCAAAATCATTTAAGAAGATAAAATTTCATTCCCTCGAATAAAAAAGAATTCCTTTCATGCCCAAGGATATATAGACATCTGGAGAATTCAACATTTGATAAACCAAATATATTGATGTGCTAATAGGAGATAGCTTGTAGGTAGAATTAAATATTCGGGGTACTCAAGGTCATATTTGGCGAACCAAAGAATGTAAGGATTGTTGTGACTATTTCTCAATAAGCATCATAAACTTTTTGATCTTCCGATACAAATCCTGTGCTCATTTTGATGTCACTATATGTGACCAGAGTACGACAAAAATTAATATCCAATAGATCAGGAGATTGAATCAGATGATATTCCAGTGAACCTCCAAACTTATGCTATGTAATCGAGGAAAAAGAGGAATATATTTAGGTTAACTTTCAAACAAATGCTAATGTAATTGATCAAGTGTCTCAAGGTAAGTAAACATGTTAAATGGTTTATTATCTATTAAGTAAATCCATTTAATAGTATTACATTTCAAGAAATAAGTGAAGGGTCTGAGGAGAACGAGCAACAACCCAATATTTGTACCGGTAAAACCAAAAACTTGTTAGACTTTTTAAACTATTTCAGAGATTTTTGTAGTGTAGTAAGACCAACGCGAGTTAAACTTATACGCAATAAAGATCCTCAGTTTTTGATGAAATTACGATGTGACTTTGAAAGTGTTCGCTCCAACTTGATGAGCCGTGATCCATATCCCTTGTTAGATGTCTATTTTAGGGAATTACTTCGTGAGGAGCAGTGTCTCATCACACAAAATGCTTTTCATCAAGGAAATATTGTCACTGTTGCATTTGCAGCTCAAGGGAAAGGAAAGGGCGTGGATATGGCTAGAACTCAATGCTACAATTGCAAGAAATATGGTCATATTGCTCGTAATTGTGGCAAGAAGTTCTGTAATTGTTGTAAACAACAAGGATACATTATCAAAGAGAGTCCCACACGTCCTCAAAACCGTAGGACAAAGGCTTTCCATGTTGGCATAAATGATTCCACTACAGATAGCTCATCTTCCGTAGGACAAGTTATTACTCCTCAAATGGTACAACAAATGATCTTGCCAGCATTTTCAACTTTGGGACTACAAGGTAATAAGTTAATATCCAAATTTTGGCTTGTCGATTCTGGCGCTTCCAATCATATGACCAACTCAACTGATATAGTCAAAAACACCCGTGAGTATAATGGTCCAACACAAATTCAGGTTGCCAATGGTAGTAATTTACCCATTACCAAGGTTGGGGATAATACTGAAACTTTCAAGAATGTTTTTGTATCACCAAAGCTCTCTACTAGTCTTATTTTGGTTGGCCAATTGGTAAATAACAATTATAATGTGAACTTTTCTCGTAATGGTTTCCTTGTGCAAGATTAGGTGTCGGGGACGATAATCGCGAAGGGGCCTAAAGTTGGAAGACTGTTTCCTTTACACTTTTCTATTCCTCCTGTTATGGCTTTTGCTTCCACCACTACTAACAATGAGGTTTGACATAAACGTCTAGGACATCCAAATTCTATTGTGTTGTCTCATTTGTCCAATTCTGGTTTATTGGGAAATAAAAATCAATTTTTAGTTGCTTCCTTTTATTGTTCTACTTATAAATTAGGCAAAAGTAAAACTCTTCCTTTTCCTAATTTTCGTAGTCGTGCTGCAAAGTGTTTTGATGTCATTCATAGTGATGTTTGGGGAATTTTACCAATAATTTCTCATGCTCATTTCAAGTATTTTGTGACATTTATAGATGACCATAGTCGATTTACATGGGTGTATTTTCTTCGATCTAAATCTAAATTGTTTTCCATATTTAAGAAGTTTTTGGCTTACGTTGCGACTCAATTTTCCACATGCATCAAAATATTAAGATCTGATTCTAGTGGAGTGTAAGACCCCAAAATGAGATAGGGTGTCTAGATCCTAACATGTTCGTCTTAAGTTTATAAGGTCCTAAAATGACTTATAATATGGTTTATAGGCAGTGTATAAAGTTTGAGGTGATTTGGAAGTCAAACGCCAAGGGTCGACCGAAACGTTCGACGACTAAGTCACCAAAATGCCTCATATGTGGTTCTATGTGATTATGTGTGATGTATGAGCTTATGAAGTTTTCAAATTGTTTATGATGATGTAAAACGATAGTATATGATGTTTCGTGAAGTTTGGAGGTCAAACGACCAAGAACGTCCAAGGAGTTTGAAAGATAGCCCATAAGACGTTCAACGTGTGTCTTGGTGGGGCTTGGCCTGTTTGGACGAGTTACAGGTGGTTGTTTTGGGTTTAACTTTTGTGGAATGTATACAACTTGTTAAGGGTTGTATTCAAGTTGGAAACGTACGGGTACGACCTCTAAAGGGCCCCGCAAAAGGGCCCACAAGAAGTACCCAAGGCTGGTCGAGACACTGGTATTGTCAATCGACGGACCCAACGACGGCCAGTTGGTCAACCAACGGCCCGTTGGTGAGGTATGGTCGATTTTTACTTAGCTTGGGTAGGTCTTAACCAAAAAGTTTGCTAAGGAACAAACGACGAAAGCCAGGCACGGCCCGTCGACTGACCTACGGCCAGTAAGTGCTTCCGTCGATGCTGGCCTGTAACTTACTGCCTGCGTCTGTCTCATTAATGGGGTGAATGGGAAATTCACCCCACGTGCTAACCTGACCCCACATGATTTATTTGGTTATTTTTGGGTGTATTTAAGTGATCAAAAACGTGATCAACCCATTCCCAAACCAACTCACAAAAATTGAACCTTTCCCTCCAAAAATGTTCTCTCTGAAACCACCATTGTTGGTGAAGCTCAAGAACAGTTTGTAGATTGGATTCTCATGGGTTATTCACCAAGTTTTAGAGGTCTTCTTTTAGATAAAGGTATGGTGATCCTTCATCTCTAAGTAACCTTTCACTTTGAGAGTTCTTCTCAATGTTTTCAAAGAAAGTTTATGATCAAAGTTCTTCTTCTTCAATCTATCCATGAGATCTTTCTAAAAATGTTTTGAACAATCAAATCATGATGAATTGAAGTTAATATAGTGATTTTAACGTGAATTTCACTACAATTGCATGATGAACCCATGTCCCTTCCCAAACTTGATTTAGCCCTTCCATGGGCTTTGTGATCTTGAATTGCTATCGATTGGGTTATGATTCTATTATGTTGAAGTGATTGTATATACTGTTATTTACATGAATTTATGTTGAATTGATGTTGGAAGGATCCATGAGGTTCAATGTATGAAGATTTGAGCATGATTAGCCTAGCTTCCATAGTTCAGTGTAACATTGGCTTTAAAATGAATTAATGTGGATTTCGGTCATGTTAAGTTGGTTGTATCTACTGTAATATGAATCTTGTATGGTTGAAGTAAAGATGGATTATGGGAATTAAACTAGGTTCTTCTAGTCTATGGGATAGTAATGTGTAATCTCGACGTTAGGATAGTTGTTATATGAATTGATCATGGTTAATTGTCCTTAGCTACTGCCTATGATGTAGTGTGGTTATGAATTATAGATAATAGATAAAATGTGTATCAATGCATGATAGTTTGAATAGGAATAACCTATGTAAACTTATCTTCCACGAATATCTAACTTGAAAGCAAGTTTACAGTGATCTATAGTTCTTTGGCAATTGTGGTAGGATCTAGTTTAAGCCATGATTTCTTCAAGATACTGCCCTATACTTATGTTATTAATGAAGTATAATTGATGATCAATGCAAGAGAATTGGATTAAAGATCTATGCTCTTCTACTCTCTAGTATCTATGTGAAGTATTGTATTAGATTGTAATGTGATCTTGTAACGAATTGTACATGGTTTCTTTTATGATTATGGTACTTATAGTTATTGCTCTATAATGTATAAATGATGAGAAAAGACTATTGATCAAAGATGATCAAACTGTGATGAATTGGTAGGAATGGCTCATCCCTCTACTTTTCTATATTAATGTAGTTGATGGAGCCTTGTATGGCATTGTGTGGTATGATCCACTTATGGTGGCGGTGTTTACTTTATTGTCATTATATATGTGTTGACCATGGCCTTGAAGGCAAATTGATGAACTTATGAACATGTGCTCATGATGATACTATGAGAAGTTTATGCCTACTTTTATATTCTAGTTGTGATCTAGGTTGTATGGCTATTGTATAAGCATGTGTATATCAATGTTTGGTGAAGTATAGGTGCTGTCATTGATGTGTTAAAATTGTTAATAATCCCTTACCTATGTATCCCTATGTGAATGCATGAATAGTACAAGTTAGGAGTCTTAAGTGTAATATGAAGTTTACTTGTCTCCTATTCTATTGTGTGTTCTGTCATCTATGCTTGAAAGAGTATTATGTTCTAAGAGGGTGTCTGCCTCAATGTGTTTGTTGATAGCCATTATGTGATCATGTTGACCAATGTACACACACACTCACTTCACATGCATGTTACAAGTATATAGGTCATGGTGCCTAAATGTAAGGTAGTTCTCATATTCACTATTGTCTACTACTATGCATGTTAAGGTGATATTTATGAAAGTATGATATGTGTTTCTTTATCTAGGATGACTGGATAGGTGTACTAGTATGGGCAAGGGTATGGGACTTTGCCTATGCATTGCACATGTGTACCATGATAGGATAGTTCTAGTTTTGGTTTCTATATGTATGAATATGATGTATGAACATGTGTGACTTAATGTGTTATGTGAAAGGTTTGCTCACATATATGTATACACTCACACACATGAAAGATGATCTAGTTAATAGAGGGGCCTTGAAATGTGTGCCCAAGAATACTCTACAACTAGATAGGTGCTTGAATATGTTATAAGCATATGGGAGTAAATATCCTAAGCTTGTGTTTTATGAAAAATGATAATAAAGGCTTTTTCAATAAAGGGAACTTAGCTTAGCACCGAGTGAACTTGTAGATGAGGGGTTGATACTTTTCCAACATAGGGAAGGTAGGGTTCACTACGGTCCTCATGTGAGGGAGTGACACTTTCCCAAATAGGGGAGGTAGGTTTCACTACGGTTCTCACGCGATGGATAGCCTCATGACCCAACAAAAGGTGTAGAGTTGATATTCCCATGATTTCCCCAAGTTCCATAAACTATGCTTTCCATATAGGATCTAGCAAAGTGAATTCACTTAGGATGCTAGGATATATGTTATTGTTCTACCTTGGCTAGGTAGGAACACCTTCCATTGGTGTAAGGCTCTACAACACCAAATTCCCTGTTTAGCACCCATGGTCTTAGTGTCGGTTAAGGCTATAGTTTCCCTAAAGTAAAATGGACAATGGAAGTAAATGACTAGGAACCTAACTAGAATGACTTAAGGGAGGTTACTTAGGATAGGTGGAAGTAATGAACCCATCTAGACAATGCACAAGTATCTCCTTAGGAAGTTCTAGGAAGGTGTTCTAATGCATGTCACTATGTATGTGTTCTTTATGTATGACATTGTAGTATTTGTCTACTTGTTATGAAGATGTGCATGATATGAGTCTTTATGCATAATGTTGATCTTGTTGACTATATGATGAAGGTCTTACTTGACATGAATGAAGTTGTCTTTACTTGTTATGATGATGTATGAATTGTAGGTTAAGGTTTGTAGTCTCATGAAGAGTTTACTAAGTATGTGTGAGGTTATGGGGATTCACATGTATATTGCACTAATAGACTAAAATTGGGATCATGAGTTAGGTCTTATAAGGTTCTATGTGAAGTAAATTAAGTATATGTGCATAATGACTAGGAGTTCACTGTAATGTCCTTATAGTCTTGAAATAACTATGTCTATGTTGTACTATACTTCTACGATGGTATGAGTTATCTTATGTAGATGATATGTATGTTTCCTTGCGGCCTTAAGGTGATGCATTGCACCAAGTATCACTAAAGGGTTGATTGGGAAGTTAATGAACAAAAGAAAAGATGGTTCACTGTTAAGGGAAAGGGCTTACTGTGTCTTAAGAATGCAATAAATTCTAAATGTGATCATATGTGATGTTTGGCCTTTGAATATGCTTATATGAAGTGTATGAATGATATAAATTCTATTGTTTAAAGGTTTTATGAAAATTTACTCAAAAAGGCATGAAGTATGATTTCAAGAAAATGTCCCTTTTAAATGCATGTTTTTGCATGGTTGCCATACTTAGTACATTCTTGTGCTAACTCCATTCTTCTCTACTTTTTACACAAAGTGTAGGTTATGGATGCTTAAAGGATGTCTTGAATGGTGAAGAGCTTGATAGATGTTTCCCAAGCTCAATGAAAGGAATCCTTAAAGTTTAAGGATCTCCTACTTATGTCTTTAATGTAAAGTCTTTAATATTGTATAGTTATGTAATGTGTCTTATGGGTCGTGTCCCTAATGTACTCTAAAGTTGTTGAGTATAAGATTGCAAAGAGACTTAAGGTCTATAAATGTATTATGACTTATGTTTTAACTATATATGAGATGAAGTTTCTAGCATATGATGTGCTATGAAAAGTTTTTAAATTTTTCGCTAAATTTACTATGCCAATGCAATGAATGATAACTATGGGCTTGTATAAGACCTCCGAGAGGTCAAGTACGCCATGTTACTTCTAGGGGGTACCCCCGGTTGTGACAAACGTGGTATCACAGCATTAGGTTTATAAAGTGGTCTTAGGTTCCAAGAAGTCTCATATGCCACGTCTAGTAGAGTCTTGTATCATTAGTGGTGAGTCGCGAAACATCAAATGGCATGAGAGGATATAGGACGATAGAGTTTACCTTCTTCATCATTCTCATATCGTGCCATAGAACTTAACTCTATAAGATATCTCTCTTATGTTTTCTTGTCCGGTGATCTTTTAGATGTGATTGCTTGGATGAGATTGTCTCTATATGCTTGAGGGAGAAAAGGTAAGTTTAAATGCTTATCTTGTTTTATGGTTGAATGAGTATGTGTGAAGGTGAATTTTTGAAATGTTTTGATGATGTGATGCCAATTATGGCTATATGTGAAAATTATGTGAATAAGCATGTTATGTTGAGAAATGTATGTTATGATATAGTTAAAACATGTTAGAAGTTATTATGGTTGACATGAGTTTCTTTTGAAATAATGTGTTACTATTTTGTGTTGCATGATGGTAGCTTTATATTATGATTTGAGCTTGAAATACTTAGTGACTACATATGGAAGCATGCTACCCTAAGATTTTGTACTTAAAGGTGTTCAATGTTTCCTTTTGTATACATGTGGTCCTTGATAAGTTGCCTAGTATGGATCGGAGTTCTTTGTATAGACTTGATACATAAGGTGTGATGATAGTATGCTTATCTTGGTAAAGTTTTGGTATCTCATATTTTCATGATTTTCCTAACAATTGCCTAAATGTTGCATTTTTGGAATTTGGAAGCATGTTCACTGTAATGATAGGCAGTTTACTGTCAAATTTTTGGGAAACCAACTAAATTGTCCTTTGATTAGATGTTGTTAAAATGTGTATAGAATTGATGTATGTGAGCATGATAATGAATGTGAAAAGGATTTTTGCTATTTGGAATGAAAAATGAGAGTCTTATGGCATGATGAGTCGTAGATTTGTTTCTAACTTCTTATTGTGTTGTGAGTCTCCTTGTTGTCTTCCCCTAATGAGATATGACCTTGGTGTCTATTGTATTGTATGAACACCTTATGTGATTGAATGAGATGACCTAACTTGATAATTATCGATAAATTGCCTAGGTGATAAGGCTTATAGTACATTGGTGTTCCTATGTTAACTTACTGTAAATCCTTCTAAAGTTGTAATCACTTTTAAGTGATGAAAAATGAAGGTTGTTAAGTTAAGATCCTTTTTAAGATGGGTTAAGTTGCTCTTAATTGGGTTTACCCTAAGTGGGGGATGGTGATGAAATGGTAAGGTTGTAGATATTTTCTACCTTGTCCTTCTATTTTTACTTGAACTTGAAACTAATGAATTCTTAGTAAGCTTGTTCATGAATACAGTCTTGCATAAAGTATGAGTTGCATGAACCTTATATGTTTAGTATGTATTGATTGACATTACCTTAAGGATATTTTTAAGATTCCAAGGTGCATGAATGAAATTTTTTATTAAATACATGTTTCTCATGAGTATTGTACATCCTAAAATGCTAATGGTACACTTGACTTCATGAGATAAAGTAGGAAACTTGGTTTTAGTCACTTGTGATATATAAGGTTTAGCTTTATAATGAAAAGTAGAGTCTCTTTAAAATAAAATATCTGGAGTCTCTGAAAAATTATGTGACTTTTATGGTTTGGGAAGCATGATTGTAGGCTCACTTTTGAAGAATGAAAGCATGTTTAGCTAAGTTTTAATGTGTGTGCCTATGATTTGTGTTATTCTTTTCAAGTGATGCTTACTGTATAGGTAAGTACTATGTTAGAAATTGACATTTGTGTAAAATAGCTTCCTATTTGTTGTGATTTGCTTGGGTGTGATGCTCATGATACATGTGAGTGTGTTGAGGCGATGGACATTCCTCCATGGACACAAAGCATGGTATGGTTGAGTATGACCCTCCTATCACTAGGTCTAACTTGTGAGAATCAATTGTCAACCTATCTTACACAAGTCTATGTGCATTGAAGTATGAGTGCCTACTTGTTTTGAGTATTGCTGAAATCTGCCTTTGTGTGGCCTTGCAAGATGATATCTTAATGAATTAAGGTGTAATGACCATGTTATGATTAGGAGAAGGATGTTCCTCCTATGAACATGATAAGAGCCTCATTGATTAATGCATTAAGGGGTGAGTGCATTGAAGTTTTGCTTGCTTGTGTGCATTGAGTGCTAAATGTTGTGAAGTTGTGTTCCTTTTAAAGTTTGGTGCATTGACTTCTATATGATGATGTTATGAATATGATGAACTGCTATATGATGCTTTGAAGTCCTTGTTGTGGTTAAAGTGTTCTAAGTGTCATTCAAGGACGAATGTTCCCAAGTGGGGGATATTGTAAGACCCCAAAATGAGATAGGGTGTCTAGAGCATAACATGTTAGTCTTAAGGTTATAAGGTCCTAAAATGACTTATAATATGGTTTATAGGCAGTGTAATAAGTTTGAGGTGATTTGAAAGTCAAACGCCAAGGGTCGACCGAAACGTTCAACGACTAAGTCACCTAAATGCCTCGTATGTGGTTCTGTGTGATGCATGATATTATGAAGTTTTAAAATGGTTTATAATTATGTAAACTGATAGTATATGAAGTTTCGTGAAGTTTGGAGGTCAAACGACCAAGAACGTCCAAGGCGTTTGAAAGATAGCCCTTAAGAACGTGTGTCTTGGTGGGGCTTGGCCTGTTTGGACGAGTTACAGGTGGTTTTTTTGGGTGAAACTTTTGTGGAATGTCTAAAACGTGTTAAGGGTTGTATTCACGTTGGAAACGTCCGGGTACGACCTATAAAGGGCCCCACAAAAGGCCCCACAAGAAGGACCCAAGGCTGGTCGAGACACTGCCTTGGCACTGTCAATCGACGGACCCAACGACGGCCAGTTGGTCAACCAACGACCCGTTGGTGAGGTATCATCGATCGGTACTTATCTTGGGTAGGTCTCAACCCAAAATTTGGCTAAGGACCAAACAATGGAAGCCAGGCACGGCCCGTCGACTGACCTACAGCCAATAGGTGCTTCCGTCGATGGTGGCCTGTAAACTTACTGCCTGCGTCTGTCTCATTAAAAGGATGAATGGGAAATTCACCCCACGTGCTAACCTGACACCACATGATTTATTTGGTTATTTTTGGGTGTATTTAAGTGATCAAAAACGTGATCAACCCATTCCCAAACCAACTCACACAAATTGAACCTTTCACTCCAAAAATGTTCTCTCTAAAACCACCATTGTTGGTGAAGCTCAAGAACAACTTGTTGATTGGATTCTCATGGGTTATTCACCAAGTTTTAGAGGTCTTCTTGTAGATAAAGGCATGGTGATCCTTCATCTCTAAGTAACCTTTCACTTGGGGAGTTCTTCTCAATGTTTTCAAAGAAAGTTTATGATCAAAGTTCTTCTTCTTCAATCTATCCATGGGTTCTTTATAAAAATGTTTTGAACGATCAAATCATGATGAATTGATGTTAATACAGTGATTTTAATGTGAATTTCACTCCAATTGCATGATGAACCCATGTCTCTTCCCAAACTTGATTCAGCCTTTGCATGGGCTTTTTGATCTTGAATTGCTATCGATTGGGTTATGATTCTATTACGTTGAAGTGATTGTATATACTGTTATTTACATGAATTTATGTTGAATTGATGTTGAAGGATCCATGAGGATCAATGTATGAAGATTTGAGCATGATTAGCCTAGCTTCCATAGTTCACTGTACATTGGCTTTAAAATGAATTAATGTGGATTTCGGTCATGTTAAGTTGGTTGTATCTACTGTATTAGGTTAATATGATGTTGGAATTATGAATATGAATCTTGTATGACGATTAAAGATGGCTTATGGGAATTGAACTAGGTTCTTCTAGTCTATGGGATAGTAATGTGTAATCTCGACGTTGGCATAGTTGTTATATGAATTGATCATTGTTTATTGTCCTTAGCTACTGCCTATGATGTAATGTTTTTATGAATTATAGATAATAGATAAAATGTGGATCAATGCATGATAGTTTGAATAGGACTAACCTATGTAAACTTATCTTCCACGAATATCTAACTTGAAAGCATGTTTACAGTGATCTATAGTTCTTTGGCAATTGTGGTAGGATCTAGTTTAAGCCATGATTTCTTCAAGATACTGCCCAATACTTATGTTATTAATAAAATATAATTGATGATCAATGCAAGTGAATTGGATTAAAGATCTATGCTCTTCTACTCTCTAGTATCTATGTGATGTATTGTATTAGATTGCAATGTGCTCGTGTAACGAATTGTACATGGTTTCTTTTATGATTATGGTACTTATAGTTATTGATCTATAATGTATAAATGATGAGAAAAGAGTATTGATCAAAGATGATCAAACAGTGATGAATTGGTAAGAATGGCTCATCCCTCTACTTTTCTATATTAATGTAGTTGATGGAGCCTTGTATGGCATTGTGTGGTATGGTCCACTTATGGTGGCGGTGTTTACATTATTGTCATTATCTATGTGTTGAACATGGCCTTGAAGGCAAATTGATGAACTTATGAACATGTGCTCATGATGATACTATGAGACGTTTATGCCTACTTTCATATTCTAGTTGTGATCTAGGTTGTATGGCTATTGTGTAAGCATGTGTATATCCATGTTCGGGTAAAGTATAGGTGCTGCCATTGATGTGTTAAAACGGTTAATAATCCCTTACCAATATAACCCTATGTGAATGCATGAATAGTACTTAGGAGTCTTAAGTGTAATATGAAGTTTACTTGTCTCCTATTCTATTGTGTGTTGTGTGGTCTATGCTTGAAAGAGTATTATGTTCTGAGAGGGTGGCTGCCTCAATGTGTTTGTTGATAGACATTATGTGATCATTTTGATCAATGTACACACACACTCACTTCACATGCATGTTACAAGTAGTATAGGTCATGGTGCCTAAACGAAAGGTAGTTCTCATATTCACTATTGTCTACTACTATGCATGTTAAGGTGATATTTATGAAAGTATGATATGTGTTTCCTTATCTAGGTTGACTGGATAGGCGTACTAGTATGGGCAAGGGTATGTGACTTTGCCTATGCATTGCACATGTGTACCTTGATAGGATAGTTCTAGTTTTGGTTTCTATATGTATGAATATGATGTATGAACATGTGTGACTTAATGTGTTATGTGAAAAATTTGCTCACATATATGTATACACTCACACACATGAAAAATGATCTAGTTAATAGAGGGTCCTTGAAATGTGTGCCCAAGAATACTCTACAACTAGTAGGTGCTTGAATATGTTATAAGCATATGGGAGTAAATATCTTAAGCTTGTGTTTTATGAAAAATGATAATAAAGGCTTTTTCAATAAAGGGAACTTAGCTTAGCACCGAGTGAACTTGTAGATGAGGGGGTGACACTTTTCCAACATAGGAAAGGTAGGATTCACTGCGGTCCTCATGTGAGGGAGTGACACTTTCCCAAATAGGGGATGTAGGGTTCACTACGGCTTTCACGTGATGGATAGCCTCATGACCCAACAAAGGGTGCAGAGTTGATATTTCCATGATTGCCTCAAGTTCCATAAACTATGCTTGCCACATAGGATCTAGCAAAGTGAATTCTCTTAGGATGCTAGGATATATGTTAATGTTCTACCTTGGCTAGGTAGGAACACCTTCCATTGGTGTAAGGCTCTACAACACCAAATTCCATGTTTAGCACCCAATGTCTTAGTGTCGGTTGAGGCTATAGTTTCCCTAAAGTAAAATGGACAATAGAAGTAAATGACTAGGACCCTAACTAGAATGACTTAAGGGAGGTTACTTAGGATAGGTGGAAGTAATGAACCCATCTAGACAATGCACAAGTAGCTCCTTAGGAAGTTCTAGGAAGGTGTTCTAATGCATGTCACTATGTATGTGTTCTTTATGTATGACATTGAAGTATTTGTCTACTTGTTATGAAGATGTGCATGATATGAGTCTTTATGCATGATGTTGATCTTGTTGACTATATGATGAAAGTCTTACTTGACATGAATGGAGTTGTCTTTACTTGTTATGATGATGTATGAATTGTAGGTTAAGGTTTGTAGTCTCATGAAGAGTTTACTAAGTATGTGTGAGGTTATGGGGATTCACATGTACATTGCACTAATAGACTAAAATTGGGATCATGAGTTAGGTCTTATAAGGTTCTATGTGAAGTAAAATAAGTATATGTGCATAATGACTAGGAGTTCACTGTAATGTCCTTATAGTCTTGAAATAACTATGTCTATGTTGTACTATACTTCTACGATGGTATGAGTTGTCTTATGTAGATGATATGTATGTTTCCTTGTGGCCTTAAGGTGATGCATTGCACCAAGTATCACTAAAGGGTTGATTGGGAAGTTAATGAACAAAAGAAAAGATGGTTCACTGTTAAGGGAAAAAGGGCTTACTGTAATGTGTCTTAAGAATGCAATAAATTCTAAATGTGATCATATGTGACGTTTGCCCTTTGAATATGTTTATATGAAGTATATGAATGATATAAATTCTATTGTTTAAAGGTTTTATGAAGATTCACTCAAAAAGGCATGAAGTATGATTTCAAGAAAATGTCCCTTTTAAATGCATGTTTTTGCATGGTTGCCATACTTAGTACATTCTTGTGCTAACTCCATTCTTCTCTACTTTTTACACAAAGTGTAGGTTATGGATGCTTAAAGGATGTGTTGAATGGTGAAGAGCTTGATAGATGTTTCCCAAGCTCAATGAAAGGAATCCTTAAAGTTCAAGGATCCCTACTTATGTCTTTAATGTAAAGTCTTTAAATATTGTATAGTTATGTAATGTGTCTTATGGGCCGTGTCCCTGATGTACTCCAAAGTGGTTGAGTCTAAGATGGCAAAGAGACTTAAGGTCTATAAATGTATTATGAATTATGTTTTATCTATATATGAGATGAAGTTTCTAGCATATGATGTGCTATGAAAAGTTTTAAATTTTCCGCTAAATTTACTATGCCAATGCGATGAATGATAACTATGGGCTTGTAAAGACCTCCGTGAGTTTAAGTACTCCGTGTTACTTCTAGGGGGTGCCCCCGGTTGTGACATGGAGAATATATGTCTCATGAATTCAATAATTTGTTTCTTGATAAAGGAATTGTATCACAATTCTCTTGCCCATACAAGCGACCACAAAATGGGGTTGTTGGGCGTAAAAACCGTCATCTTTTGGATGTCACTCGTACTTTATTGATTGAGTCCTCTGTTCCATCTAAATATTGGGTTGAAGCTGTGTCTACTGCTGTCTATTTGATTAATAGACTTCCATCTAAAGTGTTAAACCTTGAGTCTCCATATTATCATCTTTTTCACAAGCATCCTAGCTATTATAGTTTTCTTACATTTGGTTGTGTTTGTTTTGTGCACCTTCCTCCTTGTCAACGCAATAAACTCTCTGTTCAGTCTATTAAATGTGCTTTTATGGGCTATAGTACTTCACAGAAAGGATTTATTTGTTATGATCCAAGTTCTAACAAATTTCGTGTTTCTAGGAATGCTATTTTCTTTGAGAATTAGTATTTCTTTCCTACTCATATTGAGTCATCTTCTGTTTCTCCTCTTCTTTCTACTTTTGAGAATTTGTCATTGTCTTCTAAGCGGTTCAAACCACGATTTGTGTATGAACGATGTCAGCCAACTTTACCCCATCCTGAAACAGATCCGCACCAGAATCTGAGATTTTTTCAAGGCCTGCTCCTCTTGAGCCTCCTCGGCGATCTACTAGAGTGTCTCAAACTCCTAAACGGTATGGTTTTTCTTCTACTTTATCCACCATCTCTATTCCAACAGGTTACTCACAAACCTCCAAGCTTGAATGTTGGCAAAAAGCAATGGAGGAGGAACTTTTGGCTCTTAAAGAAAGTGACACATGGGACATTGTTTCATGTCATTCAAATGTCCGCCCTATTGGATGTAAATGGGTTTATTCAATTAAACTTCATTCTGATGGAACTCTTGATCAGTACAAAGCTCGATTGGTTGTTCTTGGTAACAAACAAGAGTATGAGGTGGACTATGAGGAGACTTTTGCACCAGTAGCAAAAATGACTACCGTGCGAACTATTATTGCCATTGCTGCTTCACAAAACTGGTCTCTTTATCAAACAGATGTCAAAAATGCTTTTCTCCATGGTGATCTCAAAGAAGAGATTTATATGAAACCTCCACCTGGTTTGTTCTCATCACCTACATCAGATTTATGCAAGTTGAAGCGGTCTTTGTATGGATTAAAACAAGCTCCAAGAGCTTGGTTTGATAAGTTCCGGTCTACTTTGCTACAATTTTCTTTTGAGCAGAGCAAATATGACTCGTCTTTGTTTCTTCGGAAAACATCTACAGGTTGTGTTCTTCTTTTGGTGTATGTAGATGACATTATCATCACAGGAACTGATTCTTCACTAATCACTAGCCTCCAACAGCAGCTTAAAGATTCTTTTCATATGAAAGATCATGGTACTCTTACATATTTTTTGGGTTTGCAAGTTCATAATGTTGCTTCAGCTGTGTTTCTAAACCAACACAAATATACTCAGGATCTGATTTCTTTGGATGGTCTTCAAGATTCCTCCTCCGTAGATACTCCATTGGAATTGAATGTGAAGTATCGTCGTGAGGAAGGTGATCTTCTTCGTAATCCAACTATGTTTTGACAATTAGTTGGTAGTCTAAATTACCTTACTATTACTCGGCCTGATATCTCTTTTGCAGTGCAACAAGTTAATCAATTTATGCAAGCTCCCCGTCATCTCCACTTGGTGGCTGTTCGTTGCATCATCATTCGGTATCTTCTCGGAACATCTACTCATGGATTATTCTTTCCAAGTGGTTCTCCTATTCATCTTAATGCTTTTAGTGATTCTGACTGGGCGGTATATCCTGATACGCGTCATTCAGTCACTGGTTGGTGCATGTTTCTTGGAGATTCATTGATATCGTGGAAGAGTAAAAAGCAAGATCATGTGTCAAAATCTTTAACAGAGGCTGAATATCGATCCATGTCTACTTCTTGCTCCGAGGTTGTATGGATTTGTGGATTACATGCTTAGATTGGATTTCCTCAATCTCATCCTACTCCTCTCCATGCTGATAATACAAGTGCTATTCAGATTGCTACTAATCCAGTTTTTCATGAGAGGACCAAACACATCGAAGTAGATTGTCATTATATACGAGAAGCTGTAGATAAAGGAGTCATTACTCTTCCACATGTGTCCAGTGATCTTTAAATAGTTGATGCATTTACAAAATCTATGGCACGACAACGCCATCAGTTTCTAGTAGGCAAATTAATGCTTCTTGATCCACCGACATCAATTTGAGGAGGGATGTTAGCATGATCTAAATCTAAATAATTGTGTATATTAATGTAATTAGATAGTGATATAAATTAGCATGATTATATATATATTTGTTGTAGAATCAAAGGAATAAATATTGTGATAGAATAGCGGATTTAGAGGGATTGAATAGCAGATTTGTAGAGATAGAATAGCTGATTTTTAGGGATAGGAATGACAGATCTTTAAGGATTTGTAATATTTGTTCTCTCTATATAATGAAAAGACTCTTACTTTGAGAGACATTCAACAAAACTGATATAACCAAGTCTAATTGGCCAGGCTCATGCTACAGGTTTTACGTTATTTTAAGCCTTTTTGTTTCCTTTTACGCGCAAGTGTCTATGCTGCCACTAAAACTTCTAATACTTGAAACTTATGAGTTTTCATCAGATATTGAGACTAAAGAAGCATGTAAGGACACTATTTATATAGAGATAAAGGCCTAAATGAGTCAAATTTGTGGACTAATCAACAACCCCAACTTAAACTTTTGCTTTTCCACAACTAAAACTCAAGTTCAACAGTTTAAATAGGATTTCTAAAATAGTGCTACACAAGACTTAATCATGAACATAAACAACAAGACTCAAACTACTCATGCAAAAATCAATTGTTGTACTCAGAGATTAAAGTTGTGACTGTAACATTCCGGAAAATCATATGTCTAATGAAGAGCCCAGTATGCCCTTAGTATAGCCTATTAGGGGTACGTAGGCACCCCAATGCCCAATATTGAGAAATATTGGGCATAGTATAGAAAAATTGGCTAAGGGATATTAGCCAATTTTCTATATACGAATAAGAAATATACTTTTTGGGTTGTCATACCCAATCCAAGATTCATTGACCAAGAAGTGTACCTACAATGAAGACCCTAATCTAAAAACACGGTATCCTTTATGCATAAGGTATGAAGCATCCAAGTGTCAAGCCTAGATACCATAGCACATGACCATTTAAAATGATCATGTAAATTAAGCAGTGCCCAAGGACATAGTGAGGATCCTTGGGACAATAAGTAAACATTCCCAAAGGAACCTTAAATAATAGTTAGTTAGGAAAGTACAACCAACACATGTTCAAGACATGTGAAGAAGCGGCCAAAGGAGGGGACCACCCTAACCGAATTCTGTTAGGGTAGTTAAAGGGAAAACGTGCACAAGGGACCACTCCATGTGGGGCCTAACTTCCTAACCAATTCTAGACTCTAACCTACTGCCCTAAATAACTAAATAACCTAGTACAAAACGAAATAAACTAATTAGTGCACCCGACAACCTAAGACTTAACCGGGTGACACTAACCTAGTAACTAGTTAAAGAGACCACGTAATACCTAACCTAGGATGGTCCAAAAGGTTGGTTATGGTCCTAAAAACTTAGGTATACTTTAGGAATTACCCTAGGCTACTTAATTAATTAATTTATTAGCTTAATTAATTAATTTAAAAGGACAAAACCAAAATTACAAAGCAATTTCCAGATTTCGGTTAAGACAAGAAAAAGACAACCTAGTACCTAACCTAGGATTGTCCAAAAGGTTGGTTATGGTCCTAACAACTTAGGTATACTTTAGTAATTACCCTAGGATACTTAATTATTTTATCATCTTAATTAATAAATTTAAAAGGACGACACCGAAATCACAAAGCAATTTCTAGATTTCGGTTAAGACAAGAAAAAGACAACCTAGTACCTAACCTAGGATGGTCCAAAGGATTAGTTATGGTTATAAAGACTTAAGGGTACTTTAGTAATTACCCTAGATAACTTAATTAATTAAATTAGCCATTTAATTAATTAAATTAAAGGGGTCAAACCAAAATTCTTACACTAACCTAGTACAACTCAAGAAACATCCTAGTACTTAACCTAGGATGGTCCAAAAGGGTTAATTTTGGTTCCAATGATTTAGGGGCACTTTACTAATTACCCTAGGTCCTTTAATTAATTAATTTAAAGGGTCAAAACGAAATTCTTAGGAAAATTTTTAGATTTGACCAAGTATTGTGTTTTCCTAGTTCTAGTCAATCTAGGAGGGGCTTTTTAGTAATTAGTTAATTAATTTATTTAATTAAATTATTAAACCCTAAGTTGAATGAGTCAAAATCAGTTCCTAAGACTTATAATAACGTTCAAACTCATAGAAAATAAGACGCAAAAATAGTAAGCAATGAACGAAAGAAGAAGGCAGAAAATTTATCGATTTCTCTAGAGAGATTTCAAGGTTTTTCAAGGTTTCGTTCAAGGTGGTCTTCGTAGATTAAATTCTACATAAGGTATGGGTTTCTACCCTGGACTCCTTTCTCCAAGAGAACTTTCTTTCCAATGAATTCAACGATCTTGAAACTAGGGTTGTTCCCGTTCTCGTCGAACTCCTTGTCCCTAGTATCCTTTTCGATTTCAATGTTGAATAGGTTAGAGATCATGTTTTTGGTATGTGGTGTTGGCTGTTCTTAACATGTATTATTCTTGAATGATGAGTATCAAATGAACCTATAAAGTTGTAGTCGCATAAAGTTAATACTATCATGAAAACTAAGAATCGATGATATGCTAAGAACGTCCGTGATTGTGTTAGGTGATTTATGTGTATTGGCCGAATATTGACTTGCTGTTGTTGTGACGTTATGAAGATATTAAAGTCATCAAATGTTAATATGATACTGTCCAATATGTTTTAAAAACGTTACCCTAAAGTAATGAACTAAGATTGTTTAAGAGAATGATACTATGTTAAGATGTGTCTGAAAATGTTATGTATGAAGATGATTACAGTTTGTTGTGCATACCTACTGTTAATGTGACTTGTTGATGATGTTGTGTTCGTTAAATGATCATATTATGCTGTCCAAGATGTTTAAAAACTTTATGCCTAAAGTTATGTTATAAGGTTGGCTAAAAAGATCTTCAGATATTCTCATGACCAGTGCCTAGTGAAATTATGATTTGTGCCAACAAATTGTCTAGTAAAACATATGTTAATCATATTACTTCCAAAACATGAAAATTCATACCAATCTCTACATTAATGAACTCATAACATAGTGTATTCCAATCAATGGGACAAGTCCCAACATACCCTATCCACACGAACTTGTGAACGTAAAAACATTGAATTGTTCTTGTAAGTTAATCAAAGGTTAAAAGTTCAAGTGTAGTGAAAGTTTGTCTTATGCCAATAAATTGGCCTACAATATTATCTCCAAAAATATGTAATAGAATTGGCTAATGATTCCATGAAATCATATTTGAATGAATGTTTGGCTTGTGCCAATAAATTGACTATGAAGTTATTTCCAAATTTTCTAGGCCAATACTAATCATATGCCAATGTTGTGTAGCCAAAACAATGAAATGACAACTCAAGTACTTCTAAACTAATTCAATGAATCCATAACCAAGGGCATTCCATTCATTGGGACAACTCCCAACATGCTCTACAAGAACGAACTATGAACATATATAACTCATTGAAAGAAGTGTTCATCGTCCATAAAGGGTTAATTTTGGTTCCAATGACTTAGGGGTACTTTAGTACTTACCCTAGGTACCTAAATTAATTAAATTAGAGATTTAATTAATTAATATAAAGTCAAAATGTTGACCAAAACCATAGTCAACACCAATTTCCAGATTTGACTAAGTGTTATGTTCTCCTTTGTTTAGTCAACTTAGGAGGGGCGTTTTGGTAATTGGTTAATTACTTTATTATATTAACTTATTAAACCTAAGTTGTATAATTCAAGATCAGTTCTTAAACCTAAAAATCACGTTCAAACTCATAGAAAAGGCGACGCAAAAACAGCAAGCAACGAACGCAAGAAAAAGGCAGAAAATTCCATTGATTTTCCTAGGCGATTTCAAGGTTTCTCCAAGTTTTCATTCAAGATGGTCTTCGTAGATTAAGTTCTACTTAAGGTATGGGTTTATCTCCTGGACTCCTTTCTCCAAGAGAACTTTCTTTCCAATGAATTCAACGATCTTGAAACTAGGGTTGTTCCCGTTCTCGTCGAACTCCTTGTCCCTAGTATCTTTTTCGATTTCAATGTTGAATAGGTTAGAGATCATGTTGTTGGTATGTGGTGCTGGCTGTTCTTAACATGTATTATTCTTGAAGGATTAGTATAGAATGAACCTATAAGCTTGTAGTTGCGTAAAGTTAATACTATCATGAAAACTAAGAATCGATGATATGCTAAGAACGTCCGTGATTGTGTTAGGTGATTTATGTGTATTGGCCGAATATTGACTTGCTGATGTTGTGAAGTTATGATGATATTATAGTCATCAAATGTTAATATTATACTGTCCAATATGTCTTAAAAACGTTACCCTAAAGTCATGAACTAAGATTGTTTAAGAGAATGATACTATGTTAAGATGTGTCTGAAAATGTTATGTATGAAGATGATTACTGTTTGTTGTGCATACCTACTATTAATGTGACTTGTTAATGATGTTGTGTTCGTTAAATGATCATATTATGCTGTCCAAGATGTTTAAAGATGTTGTGCCTAAAGTTATGTTATAAGGTTGGCTAAAAATATCTCCATGATATTCTCATGACCAGTGCCTAGTGAAATTATGATTTGTGCCAACAAATTGGCTAGTAAAACATATGTCTAATCACATTACTTCCAAAACATGAAAATTCTTACCAATCTCTACATTAATGAACTCATAACATAGGGTATGTCAATCAATGGGACAAGTCCCAACATGCCCTATCCACACGAACTTGTGAACGTAAAAACATTGAATTATTCTTGTAGGTTAACCAAAGGTTAAAAGTTCAAGTGTAGTGAAAGTTTGTCTTATGCCAATAAATTGGCCTACAATATTATCTCCAAAAATATGTAATAGAATTGGCTAATGATTCCATGAAATTATATTTGAATGAATGTTTGGCTTGTGCCAATAAATTGACTATCAAGTTATTTCCAAATTTTCTAGGCCAATACTAATCATATGCAAATCTTGTGTATCCAAAACAATGAAATGACAACTCAAGTACTTCTAATCTAATTCAATTAATCCATAACCAAGGGCATTCCATTCATTGGGACAACTCCCAACATGCTCTACAAGAATGAACTATGAACATATGTAACTCATTGAAAGAAGTGCTCATCGTCCTTAAACGATGAAATGAAGCTACTACACTAAAGTAAAGAAGTAACATGAGTTATAACATAATTAAAGGGGTATAAATTAAGTGACAAGAATGGGGTCTTAAAGGAAGTGACAAAAGTCATACTTACACCTAAGCTACTATGTTAAACGTGTTAGAATGTGTGAGACTAGTCTCATTAACACCTAAGGATGAAATGTAAGGACAATTCATGTTTCATCAATGTAAAGTAAGGATGATATGTAAGGACAATTTACATTTCATCAATGTAAAGTAAGGGTGATATGTAAGGACAATTCACATTTCATCAATGTAAAGTAAGAACGATATGTAAGGACAATTAACATTTCATCAATGTAATGTAAGGATGACAAGTCATCAAAAGAGTAAGTAAATCTCAATCTAGAAGCAAGCTTCCACAATACTTGAGTCAACTCTAAAAGATAAAGAAGATAATGAAAGTGAGCATATCACCGATAGACTAGTTATGAGTGGTGCTGCCTTTCTTCGGGAAGGGTGGAGGTTCACGTAATTTTCATGAAGATGAGAGTGTCCACCGAGGTGGGTATGGGTCTCCCTAAATCTCCTAGTCTTTGAACTATTTCTATCCAACATAGGAACTAGCCAGTGGTTTCCACCTAAGCGAGCTAGCCATGTTCGGTTTCACTTTGGCCGGTGATTCCACCCCTTTTTGGTGTGGGGCAGACACTGGATTTCATGTTTATCTTACATGATCTTTGTTGCTTAATGCTCACGATATGTTCTTGGTTCACTATAGCCGTGAGCCACTCCTTTTCAGTGTGGATTCGCGTTAGCCGGGGATCACCCCTTTCCATGTGTGGGACAGACACGGGATTCCATGAGTAGCTCACATGGTCTAAGATTCATTTTAACCGGTGAATCACCTCTTTTCAGTGTGTGGGAGACACTGGATTTCATGTTAAGCTCGCATGATCTTATTCTTAATGATGTCACTATGAAAGTGAGAATGATGATGATGATGGAACGTATGTTCAAAGTGAGCAATGATGAAGAGCTTAAGAATGTCAAGTGCCAATAATACACTCATGAAGTTTCAGCAAATAATGGGCATAGCCAAATAAGATTGGCTTATAATGACTTCTTATATGATGATAATAAAGGGAAGTAGAAAGCAATGTTAACTAAATACCCCACAACTTCCTTAACATGAAAGTAATGAAATCAATGTCATGATCAATAGAGAATGGCTTATGAAATGTAATGAATATATAGTGTAAAGAATGACTCACTATAAGGTAGGGAAATCATTCCTTAGTCCTTGGATTACTTACATCGATTCATTGTGGGTATGAGAATACAATGAATCATTGTACTTGTAAGTAAAACATAGGACCAAAGGAATTATTGAACTACACAACAAGAAGAAGAAAAAGACTGAAAATAAACTAAGTCCCCAAAAAGGAGCTCTCGGGTTGGGCATATCAAAATTTCCAATCTTCTCTCGAGTTGTTCTAAAATTATGTTGATGATACTAATGTCTTGTAATCAAATAGAAAATGAGTTGTGTGCTTTGAATGCATTAAAATACATCATATTCATACCACAATTCACAACTAACGAATTAGGAAAGTCTAATGACTAGACTTTCTAGAAATGACATGTTGCTTAGGAAGAGCTTTCATTGATCATGCATAGCTTTATGTGTATGTGTGCATACACCCATACTTAGTACAAGTGGTGTACTAACCCCCTAATGTTTACTATTTTTATAGGTGCAGGTCAGAGAGCAGATTAATGACTCTTGCAGCGCTTTAGACTTCAGCGTTTCTCCAGACCATTTGGTAGGTCCTCTTGATTTCGAGGATGCTACATGCATTAGTACAGCTTTAGATATAGACATAGCTAGTGGATGTTGTCCCTAGCTTTATTTCACATTTTATTTTGAACCATTTGATGTAAGGCCGTTTTGGGCAACTTAATATATATTTCATTCATCGTTTGCTTTGAAATGATATTGATATTAGATGGTTGTCTATTGATGTTGAGCTTAGTATATGTTGTAAATATGTAATGACTATATGAAGTCTAAGTAAACTTCATACATATAAAAAGTTTTAAATTTTTCCACAAAATTTAACTAGATGAATGTGATGAATGCAAGATGAGGCTTGTCTGCGACCTCTGAGAGGTCAACGACGCCGGTTGCAGTCCGGATTCTAGAATCCGAGTTGTGACAGTGACACACCATTACCAATGATTCTCTCATGTTCACAATACTTGCTACTGATGCAAGTTAAAGTTCAACAAGAATATTAGAATGCCCTCACACAAAAAGTGATTCCATCTTCACACATAGAAGGCAATCAATTTCAGATCATGAATTAGATGCAACACTCAGACTCAAAAAGAGGAATACAATGCATGTTTTTACCCATGAGTTTACCCTTATTTTCCGATGAACTTTTTTTTGGCTTACTAAAAATCAAAAATGTATTTCTAAGGCTAGTAATGGGGCTGAGTGCAAAGGTATGTTCATTTCGGCTTATTGACTAAGAATCCTCATGAACTGTGGAGCTCACAAACACTTTCTTTCCTCCACATTCTTCTACCAATTTTCTTTTAGTGCTTCTAAGTCATCCTATTATTTCACTCCATGGATTGCTTGAAAACCCAAATTTATTTTTGACCTTTATTCCATAATCTTTCTTTTTCATTCCTTTTCATATCTCTTCTTTTTTCTCTTTTCTTCTCTTTTTTATATGGAGGTTTTCTATTTTCTTTGCAACACCATGAGTTGAGGAAACTTTTCTTGCACTTCTTGACATCTTCTTTTCCTTTTCACTACACCCCTAACTTAGGCTTTTGCATTAAGTTTGCTATTCACTAAATCACAAGTCATGAGTATTGTAGGTAGTGAATAGAGTAAAGGTCTAAGTTTTATAAATTTTTCTTGCAAGGGCTTAAGGGGTATTCAAAAGTGTTTCACACACTCACAGGTGGGTCACAAAAGAGGTGTATGTTAAATTTTACTCACACTCTTTAAAATTTGTTAAAATAATTTCAAGCGGACACCTTTCTAAAGCAATCAGATTAACTGGGTAAATTCTAGGTTTATTCATGTATGGTTCAAAGTAAGCTCATTACACAAGGAATTGATACTAAAGCCAAACAATACTACACACTTTCGTTGGTATGCAATGATCATCACAAGAGAAATAAATTTGATACATGGCTAATCACAACGAGATGCGAAGAGTTCATATATTTCCTATGTAACTTTAGTTGATTTCATTGTAGCTGTACATTCATGTTTGTTAGATTGGGACCACTATTTAAGTTATCGGTATTGATCGAAACTGATACTTAACTTTGTACGAGAACAACAACTTTCAACACAAGAGGTGCGAAAGCTTTTGAAAAATGAATTTTTTTTGGAAGGGTCAAAATCTTTTACAATTAAAAGAACATAAAGGATTCATAAGCTCAAACAATCACAAAGAAGTTTTAAAACACAATTAAAACAAACAACCCACTTGTGTACGCAAAACACAAAATATCTTTAACAAGCAAGCAAGGTGAGCCTCGCCCCACCACAATAAACATAAAATTGTCCTCACATATAAATAAAAGTATCCTAAAGTAGATATTAGAGAAAAACAGAGAAGAAGGTAGAGAGGGATCTTGTCTACTTAGTAGCTTTATTTGTTTAGGCTTAAGTGCCCGATGTGTCGGCCTGGTATGGGACTATGTGTAACACCATGTATTCTACGTGTACTAGTTCTATTTATATGACGCTTATAAATTGCTTTGTGATATAGTTATAAACTCGGTTTCCTATGCAACTAGTGATAATCAAATAGGTTTAAAGTGAACTGCCCATAGATTTTGATGCGACACGATTAAGTTGACGTCGATGGAAGTATTTAAACTTGAGATCATAAGGTGGTATTGGAGTCTAGAGTAGAAAATGACATAGTGTATAAAGTTTTAGGTTCAGTTAAAGGTATTAAGGTCTAGAAATGAAATAAAATATTGAGGTGATTGCTTGAATTCACTAATCTAGTAGGTGACAAGTAGGTGCATCATCTACTTTGACTTATTGACCCACCAAAAGGACTAAGTAGGTGCATCACCTACTAAGACTCTTTTGACCATGTATTGGGCCAAGTACACCACCTATATCTGTTCCAAGTTGAATATAAAAATAAGGGAGAAATGGACAGCCAAGGCCCAATCTTTCCAAGCCCACAAAAAATAATTTGAATGAAAAAGTAGCTGCATCGACTACTTAAATGTGTGGCCTAAATTAAAGACACATATTGGTTGAAAATAAAGTACAAGAAAGGTGTCAAAACAAAACCTATTAAGGTCAAAAATCTGATACAAATATCTCATTTTCCTCTAATCCAAACTTGAAGCTCTCAAGTTCATATATTTCTCTCTCTCAAGATGAAACTACCACCCAATTTTCCCACTAGGGTTCTAACTATTTTTCACCTTGTTTCTTCCAAAGCATCCAGAATATCACCTTCTCTCCTCTTTTGTTTAAAGTATATTGGGCAGTTCTTCAAAGGGAGTGAACTAGAGATAGTTATATGTGTTGACAACCAAGATTATGTCACTCTCTTCCAAAGATTAAGAGAAGGTTACACAACCAGTAATTGAAGGAAAATAATGGATTTAGATAGCCAAGGTAAGGCAACTACCACAACCTTTAATTATTAGTTTATTTGAGAATGTCAGACTTACTTGTTCATTTCAACTCGTGGGTGATTTAAAACAATAAATTCAAATGTTTTGATTATTTTTTTGTGTTGAGGACTGATATTGTATTGATATGTTTATGGGAGGTCATGTTGAGAATGATTGCAAAAAGATGTAGGGGGCAGATTTATAAGCTCTGGTGATGTACCATTAAATTAAAGTTTTGGTAAACTCACCCCCCGTTCCATGGGAAGGTTGTTTCGTGTAAATAACTATAATGGACAGAATTTGTAAAAGAAAATAATCAATTAGAAGGATTATGGGCTGGCTATTGTTTTGATGAGTTGAAATATCCCAAGCTGGATGGTAAGCTGTTAATATTAGCCTTAATATTGGTCGTTGTAGATGAACACAATTATGTTAAAAGTCAGGTTGACACTTCATAAGCAATATGAATTGGGAATTGAGGTATGTAAGGCTATTTGATTTCCTATTTCTTTTGCATGAATCTAACACTTGTATTACAAAGTAAGTTTATAACGTGCCCTTGGTAGTGACTGATCCATAGTTGTAGTTCCTACTTCCTAGAGCATTGAAGTGAGTAATCTATTATGAGTTTACTACTAAACGTACATTCTTACTCTTTCAAGTATTAGCATAAGGGGTTTCAACTTTTTTCATTGTCAATGTACCCGTGTCAAGTATTCCCCTTATACAAATAAAAATGATTCTAAATTACACATGGTACATTTGTTTATATGTTGGATATACGATTTGCCCATATCCTGTCAATTTGCTTCAATTGTCTATTCCATCATATATGTCAGTTTTTCACACATTCATATGTTTCATTTATTGGTCATTATTACTCTCATTGTGTTAGACTATAATGTTATCTCACAAGATCTCTACTTCCTCTACTGTACATTTTATATGTACTTACTTGGAATATGTATCCGTCCTTAAGTTAAATCTACTCATGTTCTCCTTGATTCCATGTTCTTGTATACCTTGTATTTGATATTAGGTAATGAGTTTTGACTATCATATAGAGTTCAAATCTCTTGGTTAAATGTTAAATGTCTTCACTTGATATGTTCTTCCATTTGATATGTAAAGATGCTTACTGAGTCATATAAGCTCCTAAGTGTTACGTTCGTGTCATATTTTCTTCCCATGTCATTTTATTATCGTAAGTCCATGTTCATATGTCTTCTACTACTTGTCCATAGTTCCAAATATCAATAATGATTATGACCACTAAAATAGAAAACTTAAAAGAGATAATGATCATCAAAAGAATAGTCTCAAAAGAGTTATGAACAGCAAAACAACAATCCCAGAGATTCAAGAATCTAAGTGAAGAAATCTGTATAATTATGGGTGGAAGCTTAGGGACAAATACCTAGCATGGGTCGATCCCAATTGGTATATAAGGGTGGCAGCTCAGGGCAAAGGCCTAGCATGGGCCGATCCTAATTGGTATATGAGGGTGGTAGCTTAGGGGCGAAGGTCTAACATGGGGCGATCCCAATTTTGTCAAATTATGAGGACAACATACTAGGGGTTAAAATGCCTAGCATGGGTCATCCTCTCCTACCACTGATCAGCTGGTCATTTGTATAATATGTCTTATAAAAATTATAATGCATAGAAAAGTAAAGAAAAGAATGTAACATTCAAGATTCCACAAGTATAAGCAAAGGTGATCTCTATATCCTAATCTATTGGTATTTGGTTTCACTTAATCTCTCATTGTACATATGATTGTGTTATGCCTGACATATTTAATACTCCCTCCGTTTCAAAAAGAATGTCCCTATTTCCTTTATAGTTTGTTTAAAAAAGAATGGCCCATTTCCTTTTTTGGCAACATTTTAAATTTAATTTTCCACGTGGCATGTTTAAGACCACAAGATTAAAGGGTATTTTGGTACATTTGACATAGCTTTAATTTAGAACCACAAGATTAAAAAGTCTTTTTCTTTTCTTAAACTCCATTCCAAGTAAAACTAGGTCATCCTTTTTGAAAGGGAGGGAGTACATTCTTTTGTAGTGACGTTCCTTATAAGGGACGCTGAATTTCATGTTGCAGGTACATGTACTCGAATAGAAGACCTCCCCATAGAAGCACATGGTTTTTGGTAAGTTCAAGGTTGATTTGGGGCTTTGCCGAGTCTTTACTATGCGTATTTCATAGTGGTACTATCATGGATCCTAGTAGAGGCTTTGTAGACATTGTAAAGTTATCATTGGTATTCATAGTTTCACTTGTCACATGTATCTGTTCAGCTAATCAATATTTGTTGTATATGAAATTTCTCATTAGTAAATATATCTACATAGTAGTAGTTTACCTTCTCATCATAGGTGACTTGTAAATCATGTATTCATATAGTACTTGTCTGCCTCACCTAGGGTTGGTGTGATACGATGGATCCCGGAGTCACTTCAGCAGATTAAGAGGCAACTACCTTTCTGGAATAATCCTTGCCATGAGCTGCGCAGAAATAGTCTATTACTCTAAAAATTCCACTTCTCAATGAGGGAATAGCAGGTTCCTACGGATTTTTCCTCTTACTGGAACTCGTCTTTTGGCCCTTGTTATATGTGTTGGGAATATTTTTTGCTTTTTGACTTCTCTAGAAGTTCTTTTGTAACACCCTAAAAAGAACAAAGTTGAAATAGAGCCAAACATGTGTGTGTTGAGGTTTTAAAGTCCTTAAATGGGTAATATTGATGTCCTTAGGCAGTGTATAAAGTTTGGTGATGTTTGGAGGCCAACGTCCAAGAAATTCCATGACATTCGGAAGGCGTCCATGACATTCAAAAGATGTGCCTTGGAATGTGATTGTATGTCCTTATGTGTTTTGGTATATTTTACGTGTTCTTTTTGGTTGAAATTGATGTTGGAGGTTCCTAAGACCTAGATGACCATGCATAGCGGTTCAACGTCCGGGTACGACTCCAGCTAGGATCCACAAAGGGTCCTAGAAGAGGACCTAAGACTTGGTAACAAAGCTGCCAAGACAGGCCCAATCGATGCCCATTACCTACGTCCAATAGGTGGGATAACGCCCCGTCCTTTGGGGGTGTAGCTCCACCCTTAGTGGTGGGAGATTAGCCCCTCATGAATCCATCCTCTGAATCAAACGACGCCCAACAGGACGAGCCATCATTCAGTCGACGCCTAGTAGTTGGAGTCCGTTGTTTGGTCCCTGTGAAAAGCTGTCAACGACAAGGCTGGGCTTGGGGTATTTTGGTAAATTCACCCCAAGCCTTTTATTAAACATGGATGTTTAATTTAGGTTTTTTAAGGTGTTTTAAGTTAGTTTTAAGTCCTAGACCTATACAATACCCCTTATTCAAATATTCATAACCCCTCCCTCAAGAAAGAACTCTCCCAAACCTCATAGAAGCTAGAACTCAAGGAAGGGCTAGAAGGGCTGGTTGTGGACATTTTCTTCATCAAATTTTGGTTGGTTTCTTCTCATTGAGTATGGTAGTCATCCTTGAACCTTCTTTCATTGAATGATCCACTTCAAAGAGATTTCAAAAAAGGTCTCAAACTTCAAACTTCTTTATTCCTTGACTCTAAGTATGGGTCTCTGCATAAAAGTGTTTTAATGGTTAAGATGAGTTGTTAGTGTTAAATGATGATTTTGATTTCAAAACCCCAATGAAACCATGTATATGTTTTTATCAACTTTTTAGCTTATGAAATGAGTTTAAAGAGCATGATTAGAAAATGTTAAAGTTATGGTTTCTTTATGTTATTCTGTGATTTAGCTACTGCCCTAAGGGCTATTTTGTGATGAATTATTGGAGAAATTGTGAATAGGTGGTGAAAGCTTGGATGAATGGTGAGTTGGTTATGTTGTTTAGTTCTTATTGTGAAATGCTTTGAGTGGTATGGTCCACCTTTGGTGGCGGTGTTTTACTTGAAGTATATGGATATATGTATGAATATGTACCTTGTGATTATGGACGTGAAGGCATAGAATATGAAGTAAAGAAATGATAATGTTGATGTTCATGTTGATATGGTTATTGAAGCTTGAATTGTATGTATTGTAGAGAGTATGTTAAATGAAGTATGTGCATATGAGAAGCATGTTAAGGTGTGAAATGTGATGAATGAAGATGCAAGCATGTTTAGAAGTCAATGATATGATAATGGTGATTATGTGAAAAGGGGTGCTCACATGTACACACACACTCACACTTGAAATGAATGAATGAAGTTAATGAATGTGAATGGGGATTGTAGGGTGGACACTTGTCGTGAGTAGAGATGAAGTGTCTAGACCTTTCCCTACTCTTCCCAAAAGACTAAATGAATGAAGTTAATGACTGTGAATGGGGGATTGTAAGGTGGACACATATCATGAGTAGAGATGATGTGTTTAGACCTTTCCCTACTCTTTCTAAAAGACTAATTGAATGACAAAGGGGAGTTTTGGGGTAAACACTCTTTGTGAGTTGAGATGAAGTGTTTAGTAGCAACCTCACTATTCCTAAGAGCTTTCTCAGATAGGTTGGAGGTTGTATACCCTTCTTGAGTTGAGATGTGGTGTTCCAATGTAACCTATAGGGATAACTACCCTTTGTGAGTTGAGATGTGGTGTTCCAATGTAACCTCTAGGGATAATTACCCTTCGTGAGTTGAGATGAGGTGCTAATTAGTTATCCCTTAAACTATAGTAAATAAATGCATAAGACTCCGTGCGGGAGTTATGCTTAGCACCGAGATGAACTATAGTAAATATTAATGTTTAAGACTCTGTGGGGGAGTTGTGCTTTGCACCGAGAGGATATGAAGAAGAGGTGGTTACACTTCGTGAGTTAAGATGTTGTACCCAATGTACCTTTTGAGATGAGTATTCCTCGTGAGTAGAGAGTGAGTTACTTAGAAGTGATCTCCTTATCCCTTAACTATGCGCCCACATAGGTCTAGCTATTGGAGATTCCATGTAAAGACTAAAAGAATGACCCTACCTTAGGCAAGTGGGGATACCTCATCCATAGGGGTTAATATCGGGATTCCATGTCTAGATCTCATGGTTTATGTCAGTTAAAGCCATCTCGCACAAAATAATGTAATGAACTAAGTCTTTTAAAGAGTGTACTACTTAGGAATGGTGGTGGTATGAGACGCTATCTATCCAGGCACGAGTAGGCACTTGAAATGTAAGTCTTGGTATGTTTTTATATGCAATGTATGACTGAGTTATGATGTGATGTAAATAAAGTTATGTGATCTAATGTCTAATGATAAGAAAGCATGTTAAAGTCATGTCTTGTATGATGAAGTTTATGAATGATGAATGTGGTGTGCCTAAGCTCATGGAATCCTCAAGGAGCACATTGTGGGAGTAGTAGTATGGGATGCTACTCTCACATTGCACTTTCTCTAACTTGGAAGTCCACTTGGGGAAAGGGAACTTATGTGAAGTTCTAAATGCAAGTATGTTTCTCTAGTGTCTAGTCATAGAGTGTGGAATTGTTACCTGTGAAAAGTAAGCCTATGGTAGGTGGTCTTGAGGATCACTTAGGTGCATATTGAAGGGATTGTATGCATGAATCCTTCATGTCTTACCTTCGTGAATCTTAGAATTACCTTGGTTAGGGAAACTTCTATTGAAATGAGTTCACTGTGAGTTAAAGGGTTGAGCTTACTGTAATGTTTATTGAGTTCACTGTAAAGTGGTCTTTTGTGCTAAAATTGTGGGAGCCTTATTTTATGTGCTAAATGATTATCTATATGTTACTTTAATTCTATATTCACGATGGTTTTACTTATTTAGCATGAAAGCATATTTCTACTAAAATGTCCTCTTTTTCATGATTTTGCATAATGTCATACTTAGTACAATGTTTGTACTAGCCCCATACTTTTATATACTCTATAAGTATAGGTTGGAGGCAAGTTGAAGGTTAGAAGGCAAGCTTGGGAATTGACTCTCTCAAGACTAAGTATGTCCTCATATATTTAAGGGCATAGTCTTTATTTCTTTAGTTCTTGTATAAGATTTATTATGTATTTTGTTTCAATGTAAAAGGGTCGTGTCCATAAGATATTTAAGTTGTGTCTTTAAGTTGACTTGTGAAGACGAGACTTCTCTTTAGTATTTTATAAAAGATATTTTCCTTATTATTATTAATATCATGAAAAATTTTAATTCTGCACTATTTTTCATGTCTTATGTAATGAATGATAATAAAAAGGCTAGTACAAGACCTCCGAAAGGTCAAGTACGCAATTGTTCTGACCCAAAGGTTGCCCTAACTATTAGGGGGTACTTTCAAGATGTGACATCTTTGCTCTGATTTGTCGGGATGACATAATTCTTCCAGCTACTTTGGGTCAGGCCATATCTGCAAAAACCTTGAAAAATAGTTAGAACAAAAGTATGGAGGTTTAGATGCAGAAAATACATTGCAGAAACAATTAGCGAATCGCGCAAATACTTGGGAAATGCACCGAATGAAGTGCAAACAGGGTATAAAGGTGCAGACGAAAGGGCGAACATGAGTAATTTTGGGAAGCACCCAATGCACTCGGTGGGTTTAGATTTTTTGCCGAAAGTTATAGTCTTCAATCACTTATCATGTAACTAAAGATGAGATGGGGACATAAAGCGAACCACTAAGTGGTTCAGCAAGCTCGACCCATCTCACCAAACATCCCAACATGCCCATTTCCAACCCAACATCCCTAATTCAACTACGTAACCCTTAAAAATAAAATAAAATCATGCACTACACAAATTAAGCTTTGACCCAGGATTGATTACGCACATCCCATGCTTGTTATATATTTAAGGCACAATATTCAGGAATAAAACATTTTACTCATTATGGTCAAAATAATTGAACCCAAAAATAGGTAAGCAAAAATTCTAATCCTACCAAACAGACCCAGCACACAACAACAAGATAATGTTATTACATTTGAGAACAAAATTAGATAAAAGGGACTTATGGTGCGGGAACAAACTTTTGTGCTGATTATGATGTACTCGAGATGCAAGGAGGCAATGCGATCCAAATCCAAGAACAATTCGAAACTTAAAATATTCTAAGATGCAAGAAATATGACTACTAGACATGAGTGTGAATTTGTGAAAAGGGACAAAGTGAGGAAAGTAAATGAAATGGAACTTTTAAAAATGTGGCTTGTGACCGTCCGACTTCTTCTTATTCGACGACATTAGTTGATTTTGCCTAATCACTCGACGAAGCACTGAATATCTAATTTCCTCGCCAAATATAACAGTTTTTTAAGTTAATGTGGGCATCACATCGGCAGCATTTGTTGAGATCGCCCACTGGATTGGCGATGCACCGACGAAATTCTCACTTCGCTAAGTTTTACACACTCAACCTTTAAGATGTAATTAGTCAAACAAGGGGAATGATCAGGCACGCCAAACTTGTCGGTGATTCAACAAACGGAAATGTTTCTCGCCTCCATGCATCTTTTCAAGCACTCCCCTTACTCAATCAGTACAAACAATACACTATTATTTTATCAAGATGTCAAAAAGCAAGTAATGGGTTTTGGGTTGCCTCCCAAACAATGCCTTAGTTAACATCGTGGGACGACATATGTTGTTCTATTAGGCTTCATTTTTGTGGTTTCCTGTACCACCACCATGTGGCTCCTTGCTTTCTTGCGAGTTGAACTGTAGCCACTCTTGAGCCATGAGATTCTCGTGCACTTGGAAAGCTTTGGAATGAGATCAAATCATTTATTTCATCCCTTCTATGTAGGGGTGGCAGGGGGACCGGGCTGTCCCGCGTCCCGACCCGACCCCTGTCCCGCCCGACCCATCCCCTTTTATTTAGGGGGTTTAAGGGGTGGGGGATGAGGGGACCGGTCAGGGGCCGGTTCACCCCTGTGTCCTGGTCGACCCGGTTCGCGGGATCCCCCTAATTTTTTTTTTTTAATTTTGAAAAAGTTATCATTTTTATCCGTTGGGGAAACGGCTAGTGGGCCCCCCCAATGGATTTTTGCCACTTTTTGTGTTCCCAACCACCCCCTACCACCCCCCTACTTTTAAATTTTTTTTTTAACCCTCAAGTTATAATAATATTAGTTACTCCACTAATATTTGTTAATTGTAACTTCTAAGTTCTATTGAATAAATTTGAAGGTTTTAACTTTTGATCAAGTTTTTTTTATACAATTATTGTTTTGCATTTAATTTTAATGTATACAATTAAATATATACTAAAGTATTAAACTAATTAACTAACTAAAGTACTAAACTAACTTTAAAATACTTAATTTAAAGTTTACAATTTACATTACTTTAAAATATTTAAATTATAAATTTGAACTTCTCAAATTTGAAATTTAAAACTTTAAAGTTGAAACTTTAAATTTGAAACATGAATCTTGAAATTTGAAAATTGAAACTTTAAATTTGAAAATTTACTTTGATATTTGAAAATCAAAAATTAAATTTAAAATTTATTAGCTAAAGACGTATAATTTCAATACAAATATATAAGTATTTAAAAACAAAAAAAATCCACCGTCCCGTCTCGTCCCGTCCCATCCCCCCAAATCCCATCCCATCCCGTATATATAGTGGGATGGGATGGGACCTATTTTTGTCCCCCCAATCCCGGTCCCGGTCCAAATCCCCTCTACCCGTCCCCCGTCCCGTCCCGTCCCCCTTCGTCCCGTCCCCATCCCCGTCCCCTTGCCAGCCCTACTTCTATATCTCCTTTCAATTATCCTAGTGCTTTATCATGTTCGGTCACCTTCAAGAGAATGGTTAAAAGTATTCCCTTAATGTGTTTCACCTCATGATCCTTGAGGCTCTTTCACTCATTGGGTGGTGGTATACGTATCTTTCCCCTTGTACTGGTCTTCGACCTTCATCATCCTTTTTGCCAAATCATCAATTTGAGTATAGCGTGGGTAGCATAAAGTCTTATTCTACCTCTAGGTTCATTTTAGCCATATCGTCGAGTAGTTGAACTGTTGCTGAGTATGGAGCTTTGCAAGACTGCCTGGAACAAGATTGTTAACTAGTCTCTTGGTTCTGAGGTCGAGACCTCGGTAGAAATAGTCAATAAGTATTATGTCAGGAAAGTTATAACTCGGGCATTGAGTAATTACTCCTTTGAACCTAGCCCAAGAGTGGTGAATCCTTTCACCCTCCAATTGTTTGAAGGTTAGGATTTTATCCCGACTTACCATTACATCTAGTGTAGTCCATTCCAATTTTTCTCATGTAGCACATGACATACTCACCTTAAACATTAATAGCCAAAAGAGGAACAAAGCTTAAAATAAGGTTAGTAGAAACTCGCAGACAGCGGTGCCATTTTGATTCTTATAGTGACCAGCGAAACTAACCTATGAATGTACGATCATCGATAGTTTAGTAACCCAACCAAGGGATGGGGTTGTGTCCCAAGGGAGTGGTTTCGAGATGATGTAGTCAACTAAAATTTTATTCTTATTAGTATTATCTAAAGAAATTAAGGAATAAAAACATTAAATATCAAAGCGGTGAAACCAAATGGTCAAATATCAAATGGAGGTTTTGTCACAAGTATAGGTAGTTTGGTATATGATTTCGATAGGAAATTTCAAGATAATGGTTACTAGGTTAAGCTTTAGGTGGAAATAAGTTCCCTCTCGGGCAACTTACCCCATTACAAATGTGTTCCTCTCGGACAACCATTTGCCGCATTAAGACCAGGCTACGCTTTACCCCACTCACTCTGTCGATCTGAGTGTTAGGATATGAGACTAGGGCTCACCCTCTCGGGTTGAACATCTTTTCGACCACTCCTTAGGCCATTAGTCTAGTGGTCTTGGTTTCGCGACCTCCCTCTCGGGCAAGCCAAAAACAGATGCGTGAGTTTGTATTTGCAACCACAAACCCATTATGTTAAACCATAACCACTAGGTGAAATCACCATAACAATAAATTTGAACCTATTGGAAGAAAAACCCAACTAGAATATCAACTCATATTTGCTAAACCACACCCCAAGAATGAGTATTCTTAGACACACATCAAGCGATAAATATTACACCTAAAATATTAATGAAATCATGTGGATATAAGAAACTAAACCTTAATATGAGAAAAGGAAGAAGAATAAAGAAGACTCACTTCCATCTTGGGGAAGATGAAACCCTTTCTTCTTCAAGTCTCCCACAAAACCCTCTCCAAACTTGAGAGGAAGTTCTAAAAGTGAAAAAATTAATAATAATGTTCGGACTCTTAAAATAACGCCTACAACTAGTATTTATAGCTTTCAGATTAAGTGTTGCAACAGACTATTCGGCGAGGCTAGCCGTGATCACCGAATGATTCGACGATTTTCCCTTCTTCTGGTTCATCACCTTTTGTGATTTTCCTTCAACATGGTTGTGACCTGCATCATGGGGTGGCATATCTCTTCTTTGTGGAACTTATTGGCGACACGCTGAGTTCTTATTTCATCGCCTTTACATCCACTTCCTTCAGGGCTTCACGTACTGGAACAAAAGGCAGAATTTTTCACTTCTGCGATTCGCCAAGTGTGATTGGCGAGGCTCAGGCTTCAGCGGTTACGTTATTTTGGCTTTTTTGTTCCCTTTTGTTCGTAAGTGTCCACGCTTCCACTAAAACTTCAAATACTTGAAATATAAGAGTTTTCATCATATATTGAGACTAAATAAGCATTTGAGGACACTATTTGTATCAAAATAAAGCCCTAAATGAGTCCAATTGGTGGACTCATCACTTGTGTCCAGTTATTAAACCACACACTAGCATGTCCTTTTCTAGGTTCCCACCAGATCTCTTGATCAAATAAATCGCTATCTTATAATATAGCTCTCCAAACTTGAGATCCTACTTTCAAGTCCACCAATTGTGGCCTTTATCTTTTACAGTACTTATTTCACATAAAAAATTTCCACATGGTATTTTTGATTCTGAAATTCCACCACATCCTAGCAAATAAAGCTTTGGAGACAACAATTAAAGATCTAAAACCTAAACCTCACTCCTCACTGGGCAGAAAACTATCCCCCCCCCCCCCATGATACCCAGTGCGTTTCTCTTCATTTTTCTTTACAATCCCAAAATAATTTTGCAAAAAAATTATGAATATCATAAATGATACATTTAGGAGGCCTGATAGCTGAGATGAGGTAGACATGAATACTATACATGGTTAATCAGAACTTGCCCCCATAAGATTGAAGTTGCCCTTTCCACATTTGATGTTTATTCTTAATCTTCTTGATGGGATATTTGAAATGAATCTTCTTTTTCTTATAATGGAAAATAGGACAACCCAAGTAAGTTAAAGGAAAACTCCCTTTCCCTAAACCTGTGATTTACTCCACTATTTGAACTGAACTACGAGCAACTTTGTTAAACAAGTAAAAGAAACTTTTTTGTTTGTTTATAAGTTGTCCTGATGGTTGTTCATACATTGTAAATGTTTGAATTATCAACTGGAGAGAACTCCTATCAGCATAGGCAAAAATAATTGTATTGTTAGCATATGATAAGTGATTCAATTGTTCTCTCCATTTAGGAAGACCATATCCTCTATATACCTCTTCTAGGTATAGTTGATTTAGAGCTCTAGTTAATAGCTCAGCAGTGAGTATAAACAAAGTAGGAGACAGAGGATCTCCTTGTTTAACCCCCGTTGATAAATGAAAAAAACATGTGCTAGCCTATGAATCAATAAATAGTACCAATCATTAGCAATAATTCTCCTTCTTCTGCAATCACATTTTCTGATTGTGCCAATGAGCCATCAGATTTAGTAATTCTCCTTATGTAAAACGTCTTTATTCTTCCTTTATGAAAGAATTTATTGTTCATGTCCCCTTCCTCAAACCACTGCACACTAGCTTCTTGTCTCCAAAACTCTTCTTCAAAGTGTACAAAAACCCTAAGCTCTGCATGAGCCGTTTGAAGAATACTTATGTTAACGATTGATGGATCATCAAGAAATATTTGATCCTTCAATTTCACCATCTGTTCGATAATTGCTGGTTGTTTAAATATCCCCAAAATTTTCTTTTACTCCACTAGGCTAATGCCTTATTGGTCCTCTATTGTTTCTGCTTAAGCTATACTATAATATCATCTGAACTCTTAACCACCCAAATATGCTACACCACTTCTTTAAAATCTTCTCTTTCAGTCCAAAACATGAGAAACCTAAAAGGTTTTACAATATTGAATGTTTTTTTATTAAGGGAATGAATTTTTTCTTACATAATTTTGAGATTTTTTCACTGAACTAGACCCATATATACGTAATTATATTAAGATATATAGTTATTTTTGGATCAACATCAACATCCAAGAAGGACAAAGTTACATTTGTTGGGTTTTTAAAGGTGTGAATGGAAAATGAAGAGTTACAACTTTTATGAATAGTTGCGACTTCTATGAATATTTGTGACTTTAATGAAGAGTTGTGACTTTTATGCAAAGTTGTGACTTTTACGAAAAGTTGTGACTTTTATGAAAGGTTGTGACCTTTCCGAAAGATTGTGACTTTTTCAAAGGTTTGTGACCTTTCCGATAAGGCACAACAAGAACCTTTTCACACTATCCTTTGTTTTCTATAAGTTGAGGGATATCCTCTCATTTCAGTTGAACAAATTTTTTTGGACTCCTTCGACTATTATTAAATCTAGTCTTCTAAGGGTACTTTACTACAATTGAGTGGTTCGCTGATTTCGTGCTTTTAGGTACCGATACATCGGTGAATCAGATTGTTCAATCCTAGTAGGATATATTCCATTAACCTCGGCTGCTTGAGGGTAAGGAGTTTCTTAAGGGGACACTGTGCATTCAATAGACTCGATTATCTTTCTTTGAGAAAAATATTTTTTTTTTTTTCGAATATGTTTCTTATTCTATTTTCTCTGCTGGTTTTAATTTTCTACTTTGAAAATACTCCTTAAACTATTTTGTTTCTTACCAAGTTCTTCAAGTTTTATTAGTTTCTTAGGAATATAAGATGAACAACAATCATAAGGAAATTATTTTACTGTTGGGATTTTTCTTATTTTGTTGATTGAGAGAAACAAATCATGGAAGTAGAAGATTAATACATTACTTCTCTAGAATTCGCTGCTTTGTTTAGAAAGGTCGAAGTGAGAATATACTAGAAGAATTGGTGGTATTTCGATTAAAGATTATACCAGGTAACCTTCTCATTATTTATCTAAGGAGGAAAATAGTTTCTAAAAGTTAACAATTTTGATATTTATCATGTCTGTCTATGGAAAAACATATGCAAACCATATGATTTTTGAATGAATTTTCCTTGACAAACAATGTTGCCTTTAAAATTTTTAATGCACATTTTTATTTGATAAAATCGTATGTCAAATTGTTATAGTTGAAAGATTGCTTGAAAAGAAAAACATATCTATGTGATATTCTAAGAATATATTTAATTCTATTTCGAGACTAAAAAAACTTTTGTAGTTTTGTACTCCATGTGAAATTTGATTGTGTATGATTTTTGTTGACTAAAAACTTTTGTAGTTTTCTACTCTGGATAAATTAGACTATGCATTGATTTGAAGAAAATGAAAACTTCACATAATATGTCAACGATGTATTTTTTATTTTCTATAAACTTCACGATTATATATAAACAAATTGTACAAAAAAAATTTGTCTTTACTGTTAGTATTCTAAATACTAAGTGGTATGTCTATTTGTGACAGAAGAAAAATACTAGTGACTTGGAATTTGTGATTTTGTGCGTCTATGGAATTAACTTTGATATTGTGTAAAGACTGTCAAATGGAATTGAATCACTATATTTTTTTGTAGAATAATATATTCAAAAGTGATTTCATGTTACCAATGACACTTTGATAACATGGGAAAAATATGTGGAAAAACATTTTTCAAATACTTGAAAAATATTTTTGAGATCATATCTAAAACATGGGCGGTTCTTTGCTTAATGACAAAGATAAATTAGACATAAAATATAATTTAAATTTGGAGCACAAGATAAACAATTTGATGATTCTTTTGTATTATATTAGACTCATAAAATTCATGGAGTATATTTGATATTGTGGTCGTTGAGTTTCTCTTTTAATAATATATGGTATTACTAAGATAAAACTACCAAATTATATTTATACTTGTTTAAAATGATTCAGTTCTTTTATGAAAAAGTGACACTTAAAATGTTGTGACTTTTCATGAAAACATGTCCATTAAAGATAACTATATGTAAAAACATGAATATATGCAAAGAGTCATTTGTGATGTTTTGTAAAAGATACATTTGGACTATATTGTATTTATGAGACCCGATGAAACTTTATTCATGGGTAGTTCTATAACATTGAAACTGAAAGTTATGGAAAGGTCCTTCCAATAAGAGCATTTGACAAGGTGATGACTCTAACAATATTTGTATCACACAAAATTGTAAGTAATAGAAAAATCTATTTGTGAGGAAAAGCTACCTTGCGAAGAGATTTTCAAACTCAATATTTTAATTTTTTCCTACGTGCTTGAGTCAAACTGTTTGTAACATGAACACTTTGGGGCATGTCAATTAAAAAACCTAGTAAGTAAAACTGATCAACTTAGAATATTTTTTCTAACTTTGAGTGCAAAAATGTCAAGTTTATGTGAAATCAAAGTATGCTTAACATTCTTATAAATATGTTGAAAGGAGTTCTAATCCATTAGAGTTGATTTACACTGACATTTGTGGTATAAAGGTAACACCATCTCGTGGTGGGAAATGTATCTCATACATTTCATTGACAATTGCATTAGAAATGACTATGTCTATTTGATGAATGGAAAAGATGAGGCAAAAGAAATGTCTAGACAATATATTATCGAAGTTGAAAATCAGTTAGGAAATATATAAGAAGTGATAAGGATGGAGAGTATAAATCTCCTTGTGCAGACATATGTTTGAAAAGTTGAATTATCCATCAAACTGCTGCCATATTCAACTCAATCTAATGGAAAACCAAACGTTGAAATAAATGATAGATGAATTATTTTTAAGTTCAGGTTTACCATAAAATGTGTGTGGAGGAAATATACTTATTCAAAAGGGAACAATAAAAAGATTTGTCTTTTTAAAAAGAAAGCAATTTTGTTTGTTTAGGACATAATCTATTCCATATGAGAAAAGGAAAGGAAGGAAATCCACCTTGAAATATTTTAAAGTGTGTGTGTCTAGACAAAGACCAAGTTCTTATTCCTAATAGGATTAAAATAGGATCTAGTGAAGGGTCTAAAAAACCTCGGAAAAGGGGAGAATGTACTTAATAAAGAGATTTAGAGGCGTAGTAAATGTCAAAGGACATCTACTTCCTACGGATATGAATTTGTAACATTTCTTGTGTCTTATGTAGACTCATACTTTTGGAAATATGGTTTCAATAGTGAGATTAATTCAACCTTGAGCAACCATATTGGAAGTTAATTGATTTTTCCCCAGAAAATAAACCTTTGGGTTCAAAATGAATCTTAGAAAGTAAATGAAAGTCGATGGATCTATTGACAAATACAAAGCAAGACTTTTTGTCAAAGGTTGTAGACAAAAATAAGGTTTTGATTGTGTCGACAGATACTCATCAGTAACTAGAATTATATTCATTCTGATGTTAATTACATTAGCGCGATATATGACCTCAAAATTCATCAAATGAATGTGAAAACAATTTTCATAAATGGAGAATTGGAGGAAGAAATTTACATGGAACATCTCGAAAATTTGTTCCTAGTAAAGAAAAGAAAGTGTGTGAACTTGTTAAGTCACTTTATGGACTAAAACAAGCACCCAAACAATGACAAGAAATTTGACCAAACCATGTTGGTAAATTTTATTTAAGAATGATGGAAGTGATAAATTTGTTTATATTAAAATTACAAGGTCATTGTTTGTTTGTATATTGGTGATATATTGATCATCAATAGAGACACTAATGACATAAATTATAAAGATGTTGGAGTTACTCATGTTATCTTAGGTATAAGAATCCTTAGAACTCCAAGAAGTTTAGTATTGTCACGGTCTCATTAGATTGAAACGGTACTTGATTAGTTAAAATATTTGAATTTTAATATTGTCAAGACTACATTAATGTGAGCTTTTCACTTCAATTAATGAAGGTGAAAGTGACTCACAATTGAATTATGCTACAGTGTTGAGAATATGAGGTATATCATAAAGAGTACGCGATTATATATATCATGTGCTATTAATAAACTGAGTCGGTTCATAAATAATCTCAATCAAACTCATTCGACGACAATGAAAAGAGTTTTGGTGTATTTAATATATACTCAAGCATATGTCTTGCATTTTACAAATATCCTACAATATTGAAAGGATATAGTGATGCAAACTAGATCCCAGAATTAAATGAAGTAAAATTCATGAGTGGATATATTTACTCTTGGTGGAGGGGAATTCTCTTGGAAATCTTCCAAAAGACATGTATCGCAATATCTAAAATTATCTTTGAGCTAGGTGCTGTAGAAAAGGCCGATGATTTCGTTGAAAGACTATATTCTTTTTGGCCCTAACGATTCACATTAGTAAGCATATACTTACATAGTCAAGATGAAATAGCTAGGGCATGAATCATGATTAATAACGAGAAGTCTCATTCTATAATACATTGACATGATACCTTTAGAAAACTACTCTCTAGTGGAATTATCATAATTGACTATGTAAAGTCAAAGGATAATGTGTCGGATCCACTTAAAAGAAGGACTAACTAGAGAGAAAGCTGAAAGATCATCTAAGGGAATGGTTTTATGGCTTAGGACAAGTCATCATGGAGGTAACTCTATCTAGCTGGAGATCCTAAGAGCTAGATTCAAGGACAAAAAAAAGTTGTGATTCACGGTTTGGAATTGTCAACCAAGTCATTCCATTTTCACAATGAAGACAATGCTCAGGAACAAGGATACAACATTCATTAAGCTTGTTAATGAGTTAATAAAGCTTAAAGTTTTTAATGATTTGCTAAGTTTGGTAGATTTGACCAAATAGTGTATCTACGAGATAACACGTTTGATAATCTTCTATGTTAGTGTGAGGTGTAAGCCGCTTCAAAGAGGATGATTCTGAAAATCCCATCTTTCTATACACTTATGAAACCAGGAGGTGTTCATGGCTGAAACGAACAGAAGCATAAGAACTGTAACGGTAAGGGTTAATAGTGTGACATATGGTTTTCTAGGTATACACCAAAGCTCGACACTTCAAATATATCACTTCCACCGATTAACCGATTATATACAACATATGTTCACTATGGAATGTCCAAGGGATAACCTACTTATCCAGATGCAATTAATTCTTGCTTGTAAAGTACACATACTTGTTTGTTTCTTTTTCTCGGAATCATTCCCCATTCATGTGGCGAATTGTTGGATTTTAAAAGGTGTGATGGAAAATGAAGAGTTGTGACTTTTATAATGAGTTGTGAATTTTATGAAAAGTTACGACTTCTATGAAGAGTTGCCACTTTTGTGAAGAGTTTTGACATTTATGAAAAATTGCGACTTTTATGAAGAGTTGTGACTTTTATGAAAAGTTGCAATTTTTATGAAAAGTTGTGACTTTTATTAAAGGTTGTGACCTTTTCGAAAGATTTTGACTTTTCTAAAGATTTGTGAACTTTCCAGTAAGGCACAATAAGAATCATTTCACACTACCCTTAATTTTTTATAAATTGAGGGTTTTCCTCTCATTTTAGTTGAATGAATTTTTCAGCACTTCTTCTACTACTACTTAATCTAGTCTTCTAAGGGTACTTCACTACCATTGAATGGTTCACTCACACCGTGGTTTTGGGTATCGATACAAGGGTGAGTAAGATCGTTTTATCTTGGTAGGATATATTCTATTAACCTTGGGTACTTGAAGAGAAAAATTTCCTTAAGGGGACACTGTGCATTCAATGGGCTCGATTTTCTTTCTTTGAGAAAAATATATTTATATTGTTTCGAATTTGTTTATAATTCTATTTTTTATACTAGTTTTAATTTTCTAGTTTGAAAATACTCTTTAAACTTTGTTTTTTCTTATCAAGTTCTTCAAAGTTTTTCTCTATGTAACTTATGAATACAAGATGAACAACAACATTTGCATTAAAATAAATTGGGAATCCGTGAGAAAATTCAAGATTAAAAAGAGATATTAATAAAAGAAGATGGAAAAATTACTTACGAGGCGGGATAATTCATCTAACGAAGAAATGACTTGGAAGAACATAGGGTGAGAAATGTTAGGAGAATAGTTCCTAAAGGAAGAGTAATGGAACTTGTTTACCATGACCGAAGTTGAGCAATGGATAGAAAATTTTTGAGGAATGATTTTTATAGGACTATGTGATGTGTGACTCATGAGCACTATAAGATGTGTGACTCATGAGCACTATGAGATGTGTGACTCATGGGGACTATGTCTTCTGTCATTTACGAGGACTTTATGATGCGTGTGACTTACGAGACAAAAGAAAAACACATGACTAGTGTTTGACCATGATAGCATGAAAGATTACTCACCCTTGAGTTTTAATATACAAGTGTCTCTCAATCGAGTCTCATGTCATCTACCTAAATATGCGCTATATTAAATAAGAAAATAGCAAGTGTAGTATCATTATACAATTCCAGTGTACTTTTATGATCATACAACCATTTCAAAAACATGAATGTAAATAAGAAACTACAGAATAATAAAACAAGTGAACACATATACCACACCCATAATGTAATATACATTTTGAGTCACAAAGTCTTAAGTCAACTAATGCATGAAAAATGTCCCGCGTGATAAAAAACTTACATACTTAGTACTCTCATGGAACCCATAATGTAATACAAACTCCCAATTGTTAGATAGAGAAATATTTTGATGATTTATAGATAGGGGAATACATGAAAGGAATAGGTTGCGTCGACGTGTTCCTTTCTGTCAAACCCCAAGAAAGGAATAGGTTGCACCAACATGTTCTTTTATGTCCATGTCTGACTGAGATTAGGTGAACATTAATCTCGCAAAGCAGAATTAATTTGGTGGTGAATAGGTTGCTTTTACGACAACAAACAACTGTAGAAAGTTTCCTATTATAAATGAGGCTTACAAGGAAGAGTAAGTGCATATTAAATGTACCCAGTTATCATGGGATTCCGAATCTTTCAAGGAGTAGGAACCACTATAAAGTTAATGAGTTAAAGTTGAAGAAGGAAATATCTTTGTGTTAATCCATAGGGCAATGTTTTCGCCAAATAAACCTACACATCTAAATAGAAAGTTACAAGCAAAATAAAATCAAATAGAATGAGATCATGTTTGAGTGATTTCTGATTACGTAGTGCAGCCAACGCAAGGAAAACAAGAATGAATAACCTAATAAACCTCCAAAGTTAGAGTTACTTCTCTAAGATCGGACTTTGGTCGGGTTATCACCAATTGAGGGTGAAGGAAGATGACATTCTGGAGATGGTTTTTCGAACTCAATATGGTCATTCTAACTTTTTGGTAATGTCATCTGTTATGACTATTTCTTCGGGCGTATTTATGGACTTGATGAATAGAGTGTTTCTATAATATCTAGGCACGATTATGATTGTGTTTATCAATGACATATTGATTACCTAAGGAGTGAGGATGAGCATGTCGAGCATTTGAGGATTGTGTTTCAAGTCCTCAAGGACCAAAAACTATTTTCAAAGTTTTATAAATATGAGTTTTGGTTGAGGTCTGTGGAGTCTCTTGGTAACAATGTATCCAGTAAGAGTACTTAAGTAAATCCTAAAAATATGAATGCGGTTAAGAGTTGGCCTAGACCTCTATCCCCTTAGGATATTCAATGTTTCTTGGGTTCTGTTGGTTATTATAGAAAGTTTGTGGAAGGTTTTTCTTCGATTGTCTCTCCGTTGAAGGAATTCATTGAACAAAAAGTTAAGTTGTTATGTTTAGTGATGAGTTTGGGATTTTCACTCATATAGGGCTTAATAATCGGGAAATTAGTGTCCTCAGTACCTAATTTATACTCATAACTATTTTTAAAATGTTAATATGCATCAATAAAGGAAAAAGAGAAAGGCAAGGACACTATGAGGCAAATAAGAGTGGAAAAAAGCTGTAAAAGTTGAAGGAAAGCAAAAGTGGTACTAGCGAAAGCCACTTGGCGAGTCCCCGAGTGGACCTTCAGCTCGCCTAAAGTTCGAGTAGTCCAGCCCATTTACAAGACCAACTTGACGAGCAGATTAGTAGTTCGGTGATGAGCCAAAGATATCGTCAATGCCGATCTCAATCACCAATAGTTATAGAAAACAGATGGTGAAAAACCACACCCAAAAAGAGAGAAGATGAGCACTCTGCGCATCGCTTATCGGGTTTGCGATGTGACACCCTAAGCCTACACCCTAGATGCGACTGACACTTGAGAACCATTGCTTGTCCCCAAGAGAACCCTTTGCCATGCTCAATAGTCAGCAGAATACTGATTCAACACTACATGAACTCAAAAGTAAAGGTTTTCTCAAACAGTCTCAAAATAGATAACTCAGATTATTTTAAAGAAAACATTCATCTGGACAAAAAAGGAAACTCATGTCTACAACATTAACAATTGAAAATAAAACAGACTTCTCAAAACTCTATTGTCTATAAATATTACAAATACTATGATAGACGGTAGGACAAAACCCACGACATCTTAACAAAATTGAAAAACATAAAAGGGAATCCTATGGAAGCAACGATGCCGAGCAAAGCAACTTTGGACTGCAAGTGGTATCAATAGAGTGCCTTTTGATGACCCTGTTTACATTTATCTGCATCATGACAGATGCATGATAAATGAAGCAGCCATGCAAGGGTATTTATAAAGCACATGCATAAACTTGATCTGATAGAAGGGAAGAACATACTTGCCTCGCCTCAATGCAACTCATCTCAAAGATACTCAAGGATGCTCAAAGATACTCTAAGATACTCACAATACTAAAGATACTCAAACAAAAATACTTAAATCATTATAAAACAACAGACAAAACATGTAGTATTAAGAAATCTTATAAAACATAAATGACAACTCAAAGAATTTAAAAATAAGTAATTACCCTTTACTATTATTTGGGAAATTCTCAAATCGACAACAATCACTATGAGCTATGTGATGATAAAACATCTCGCCCACACTGCTAGAACTGTCCTATACCTTACCGGAGTATAAGACATTCTCAACTAAGTGGATTCACTATGGTATGCTTAGAAATAAGGAACCATCTAAAAAGTATGACCTTTTACCCATGTTGGCATACATGGTTTATGAGGATTTTGAATTGTCTGAACTTGTCCCCATATCGGTTCTTTACAAAACTCCCAATAATAACACATGTTCATATGTTTTAAAAAAAATTCCTCATCCTCTACTTTGAGATTATTACTCAAAATATTCTCTTAAAAGAGATAGTGCTCAAAACTCCTCATAAACTCATTTGGAAATCAAGATTTTCTCTCATTTTAAATGTAAAAGCATTTACTCTTGGGAATACTTAGTTTCCATGTATTCATTTTTAAAAATGAAACACAACTCTCCTCATTATAATCAATTACTCAAAGTCTTAAAAAATGTTTTAAAAGACTATAAAATACTTCTCAAAATGATTCAAAGAACTTCCTCAAACATTACTCTTAACTCTATCTGGAATTTGGATTATGAATTCAAGAGTCATGACTTGGATATGCATGATCTCTCAAGTATTAATTCAGACTTTAAGTGTAGATATAAGATACATAACATGGGTATGATTCGAGGTAACTCATACAGAAAGAAGTTGTTACGATCCAAAGTACCCCCTAGGCGTAATCGGCGTCTTTGTCCTCGAAGAGGACTTAGACAAGCCCTTAGCATTCATCATAGAACATTATAGGTAAAGAAAGTACAGAAAAATTAAAACTGTTCAATATAACGAAGTATACTTAGACAAAACTAATAAGGCTTGATGGTCGGCTCTATCCTCGGAACTCATGAGGACTCACCAATTGACTTTAGAAAGATCAAAGTCTTCTTCTCCAATAGCCACGAATATCCTCAATGGAACGAACCTAAAATGTTTGAGAAAAAGGGATAAAATATGGGTTAGTACAAACCACATGTACTAAGTATCGCTTCTATCCATAAAAATCACCAAAGCGTGAGAAAAGGACATTTTCATCAAAATCATGATTTCTATCAATTAGACTCAACATGCACATATATATAAGCAGTAAGTAAATTCAACATATATCAATCAAACAAAGTAAACAACCCAAGCAACACTTGTGCAATGCCAAGGATAAAGCCCCATAACCCTATCCAAAGCTAAGTATCGCATTAAGCAACCCACTTCATACTTGCAACATATTCTCATATATTCATAACATGCTTCATACATCAATACTACGCATAGCTTATCAATACAATCATAATCATAATCATAAGAGAACACTACTAGAACCATCCCTTAGGATCCACATGTGCAATGTATAAGAGAAGTCCCATACAACCCGTCACACTATGTAGTAGCCTTTAAGACACCCTAATAAGAGTTCACATACTTAACTTATTCATTTGCTTTTACATTAGGGAGATAAGTGCAATAACCGACATGAGACCATGTGAGCTACATGGAATGCGGTGAGTAAAGCTTTCACTTCTCACTTTATCGTAATCATAAGAAACTACTTTCAATCATACAATAATTGTATCATAACATGCATACATAGCTCATGTCTAATTCAATGACTTAGGGTTAAGGATGAGGAATACCTAGCATCACATAACAACCACACATTAGACATAGAAGCATTACTATCTAAGTAACCCATAATTCACAATTGAATTCAAGAAGAACCAATCAATATACCTTTGTTGCCCCTTCCAAGAACCTTAATACTTTCATTACCAAGAATAAATAACCAATTACATAAACAAGGTAAATTCAAGAAGCAATTACATAATTAGCAACAATGTATTCAATCTACATGTTCATGATCTTCACAATTCATCATATGAATTCAAGCTTTTCATGAAATTGGGTGAAAGACATGGGTCTACGGAAATCTCATAGGAAATCATCAATTAACCATCAGTATATACTTAAACAACATTAATTCATCATAATTCATCACAATTGATTCATAATTTCGTTTTTCAAAGAATACTCATATGAGAGGAAAAAACCCAATTTTGGGAGATTTAGAAATCATCTTTTGAAGGGACCTCTTGGGTAAAAGAATCCAAAGAGAAAAGAAATGATACCTTAAAGATTAGTAACCACTAAATTGAGTAGAAACTTGAAGAATTTGGTCTTCTTCTTCAACCTTCAAAGCTTCTTCAATGGAGGATGAGTAGAGAGAGAATGTAGAGAGAAGGGAGAGCTTTTGGGATTTGTTCTGGGGTTTTGATTTGACTGAGTGATTGTGAGGGAAAACTAAAGGAAAATCAATATATAAACCTCCCCTAAAATATCCATAAGGCCCCTCACTTATATTGACCACTTAATGAAGTCAAACTCGAATTCAAATTTAAGATTTTCGTCGGGAAACAAGTGCACGCCGCGGAGCTGCTCCCACAAAATTTCCAAAAATATTTTTGAACGAGAAGAGTCTGCGATGTGTCCGCATCTCAGACCAATCTTTTGGCTATGGGTGTGCCAAGTCCGCGACGCGGACTGGCTCCCTCCATGCACAAAAGCTGCAGCCGCTTGGCAACTTGCTTGGTCCAAAGTGGGATCCCTTTGTGGACACCTCGAACGATCCTTGGGGGGTCAGACCTGTAACTTTTAACCCTATATACATTATTTTACCTATTTAAAGCCTTTTTACAAGTTTAATACTTCATACAATAGTCCCAAACCTTCCCAATACCTAAGGACGTTCACTAGTTTAATTTTGCTAGTTTTCGGACATCATGGATCTTTCTTAGAGTTTTGGTTCTAACACTTCTTAGATAAGTTTATTACACTTATTTAGGTCTAATATCATTATTAGTCATTTTGTAAAGCTCTAGTATAGGTCATAGAATTTCTCGGGTGTGTCCATACTCCCCCCCCCCTAGGAACATTCGTCCCCGAATGACACCTTCTGACCTTTAAAGGAAAAAGAGACTCAAGACTAGAAGCCCAACCAACAACAATATATATCAAATGAGTCACAGCTCATTGGAGGAATTCTCCACTTCTTTCAACATATAATTATAGCATTAACACATAGGAACTTAATCTACAACATATCACATACATAAGCTCAACTTTTCATATCATACAAGGAGGAACTACCTTCTCTATTTCAATGTGAGCTCCATATGAACATCAAGACTTGTCATGCAGATTTCCTATAAAAAAACACCAATTATGCTCAATAAAACGTCCATGAATACTTATAACACACCACATAATTAAGTGAAAGCCCACCATACGAAACACATTTCATGGAAAAGAAACAGAACTCAACTTAAGCATGAATTTCTACATCAATATGAACATATTAAAAAAACATGATAAGTACAATATTATTCATAATAATCATATAAAGAACTACCAATCTGAACCCTGGGCTAGGAGTTAGAGGGAAAGAGGTGAGGATAGTGAGACTTCATGTCGGCCTCAGCCTCCCATATAGCTCCCTCAACAAGGTGGTTCCTCCATAGAACTTTTACGGAGACAACCTCCTTATTCCTCAATTTCTTAATTTGTCTATCCAAGATCTCAATCGGGACCTCTTCATAAGAAAGGTCCTCTTTGACCCCTATACCTTCTAGAGGAAGAATTGAAACTGGGTTTCCTATACACTTTTTGAGCATGGAGACATGGAATACAAGGGAATCATGGATAACTCTTTGGGAAATTTCAACTCATAGGACACACTCCTGACTCTTTTCAAAATTTCATACGGCCCCACATATCAGGGACTAAGTTTCCCCTTCTTTTCAAACTTCATCACCTCTTTCATGGGTGAAATTTTCAGATAGACCCAATCTCCCACTTCAAATTCAAGGTCCTTCTTTCTATTGTTGATATAAGATTTTTGCCGACTTTGAGCCATTTTTAGTCTATCCCTTATAAGACGAACCTTCTTGAGGGATTCATAAACCGAATCGGTACCAAGTAGACATACTCACCTACCTCATACCACCCAACTGGGGATCTACACCTTCTCCATAAAGTGCCTCGAAGGGTGCCATAAAGATAGTCAAATGGTAGCTATTGTTGTAGGAGAATTGTATAAAAGGTAGGTGGTCATCCAAAATACCTTTGAAGTCGATAACATACTCCCTCAACATGTCTTCTTGGGTTTTAATAGTGCCTTCATCTTGAACATCCGTCTTGGGATGTAAGGTGGTACTAAGCTTCACTTTTGTACCAATCCCACTTTGGAAAGCCTTCCAAAACTGGTAGGTATATTGAGTGCCTCTATCCGAAATGATGGATAAAGGGTATCCATGTAGCTTCAATATTTCCTTGAGGTACAATTTGGCATAATCTTCTGCTGAATAAGTGACTTTGACGGGAAGAAAATGTGCCGACTTGGTCAATCTAACCACAATGACCCATATTGAGTCATGTTGCCTTCGAGTACGAGGCAACCCAACTATGAATTCCATGTTAATATCCTCCCACTTCCATGTGGGAATACCTATATTTCGAGTTAAGCCACCCGGCCTTTGGTGTTCCGCTTTTACTTGTTGGCAATTCGGACACTTAGAAACAAAAATCCGCAATGTCCCTTTTCATACCATTCTACTAATAATTTTCTCGTAAGTCGCTGTACATCTTTGTGGCTTCCAGATGAATGGAATATCGGGAGCCATGTGCCTCTTCCATGATCAATTCCCTTAATCCATCCACATCCGCTACACACAATCTTCCTTGGTGCCTAAGCACCCCACCTTCTCCTTGAGAGAAGGAGTCATTAGATTTACTAAGGACCGTTTCCTTCAACTCCATCAATAGAGGATCAAGGTGCTGCTTGGATTTCACCTCAACCACTAAAGACAACTCGGAGTTGTGGCGAACCATGAAACCACCCTTTGGAGAGTCTTCTAGTCGTACACCCAAACGAGCCAACCTATGAACTTCTTTTACTAACTCTTTCTTATCATCAACCATGTGAGTCACACTACCCATGGACACTCTACTCAAGGAATCCACTACCACATCAGCTTTTTCGGGATGGTAAAGGACACTCATGTCATAGTCCTTTAAAGTTCTAACCATCTTTTTTGACGTAGGGTTAAATATTTTTGTGTAAACACATATTGTAAACTCTTGTCATCGGTGAATACATCAACATGTACCCCATAGAGATAATATCTCCAAATTTTCAATGCAAAAACCACGACCGCAAGTTCAAGGTCATGAGTTGGATAATTCTTCTCATGAGGCTTGAGTCGCCTAGAGGCATACGCTATTACTTTGACATGTTGCATAAGCACACACCCTAGACCCACTTGGGAGGTATCACAATAAACCACAAAACCATCGGTACCCTCCGGTAAATTCAATACCGGAGCGGAGGTGAATCTATCTTTCAATAATTATAAACTCTCTTCACATGGTTCCGACCATTCGAACTTGGATTTCTTTTGGGTCAAAGGCATTAATGGAGATGCAATAGACGAAAATCCCTCAACAAAACTCCTAAAGTAACCGTCCAACCCTAGAAAACTTCGGATGTCGGTAGGATTCAAAGGTCTTGTCCAATTCGTAACCACTTCCATCTTCCTCAGATCAACCTCTACCCTTTCACTAGAGAGTGGACAAGAAACGCCACTGACCTCAACAAAAATTCACATTTATTAAATTTAGCGAAAAGTTTGTTATCCTTGAGAACTTGCAAAATTATCCTCAAATAACTCATTTGATTATCCTCACTCTTGGGTATATCAATATATCATTAATAAAGACAATCATAAAAATCAAGATACTTTCTAAAAACTCAATTCATAAGGTCTATGACAGTTGTCGGGGCATTAGTTAGACCAAATGACATCACTAGAAATTCAAATTGACCATATCTTTTTAGGAATTCCATTTTTGGAATATCAACCTCCCTCACTCTAAGTTGATGATAACCCGACCTCAATTCAATCTTTGAAAACTAACTCGCTCCTTGGATTTGATCGAACAAGTAATCAATCCTAGGGAGGGGGTACTTATTCTTTATAGTGACTTTTTTTAATTGACGATAGTCGATGCACATTATCAACGACCTATCCTTCTTCTTTACAAACAATACCGGAGCACCCCATGGAGATATGCTCAGTTGAACAAAGCCCTTATCTAACAAATCTTTGAGTTGATCGTTTAGCTCCTTTAACTCAGTCGGGGCCATCCGATAAGGAGGGATTGAAATAGGTTGTGTATCCTGAAATAAATATATGCCGAAGTCAATCTGTCATTCGGGAGGAATTCTAAGAAGGTCATCGGGAAATACCTCTGGAAATTCCCTCACTAAGGGTACCGACTCTACTGAAGGGACCTCGGATTCAAGATCCCTAACTCTTACTATGTGGTAGAGAGAACCCTTTGCAATCAATTTGAAAGATTTTAGACATGAAATAATCTTTCCCCTAGGATTTGAGTTTCCTCCCTTCCACTCAAAAATGGGTTCATTTGGAAATTAAAATTTGACTACCCTTGTCCTACAATCAATAGAGGCAAAGCAAGCATGCAACCAATAATCTAGCATATCAAGTTCTATCAAGTCAACTAATGTAATTCTATTGGGCAAGGAAATAGGACAACCTGTATAGACTCTTTTAGCCACCACGGAATCACCCACAGGGGTAGAAAGCGAAAAAGGTTAGTCTAATATGTCGGGTAGTATTTCAAATTTCATGGGTACAAGAGGGGTCACAAATGACAATGTAGCTCCCGGATCCAACAAAGCATATACATCAAAGGAAAATAGTTATAACATACTGGTAACCACGTCCGGTGAGCTCTTTTGATCACCTCGGGATTGGAGAGCATAAAAGTGATTATTCTTAGGAGCATCCGGATTTGGGGCACTTGCTTCAGCTTGAGCATTTTCCCTTCCTTGAGCTTTCATCATAGGGCAATCTCTCTTCATGTGACCACTCTTGCCACAACCATAGCAATTACCCGTGCCAACTAGGCACTTACCATCATGTTTTCTACCACATTTTGATCAAAGAGGCTTCTTAACATAAGAACCACCACATTTCCCCTCTTGGGGCTTAGGAGTAGACACCTTACTCTTGTTGACCGTTGGAGCATTAGGAGGGCCTTGGTTGGAAAACCTCATTTTGCACCTTAGTTTGTCTTGCACCTCAAATTTAGTCCTGGAAGAATTCCCATCTTCGGTTATTACCTTCTTTAACTCTCTACCAACTTGTTTAAACTTTTGCACCTCAATTTGTTAGGCATGAACCATGAGACGAGAGATGTCCATGCTACGAATCAACATAGCCGACCTACACTCGTTAACCACAAGATCAGATATCCCCATGACAAATTTGTTCATCTTAGCCCTAGAATCCGCAACCATAGTAGGAGCATGTTTTAATAGTTGAGGGAACTTGAAACTATACTCCTTCACGCTCATACCCCCCTTGACGAAGGTTGATGAATTCTAGTATTTTTCTCTCCCTTAATTCCAAGGGAAAAAAACTGTCAAGGAAAGCCGTCTTGAAAGCTCCCCAAGTAATCTGGCCTTCTATAACTGACCTCTCATCCTTCCATTGATCATACCATACTTGAGCCACATCTTTAAGTTGGTAGGCAGCTAGTTCCGCCTTTTATTGAGAAGAAACATCCATAACAAAAAGAACTTTGAACACTTCATCAATGAAACCATTGTGGGTCCTCCTCCACCTTAGAACCATAGAAAGTAGGGGGATTCATCCTTGTTAAATCCTTAATCCTTGAAGCGGTGGTGTTAGCATTGGGGTTCACTTGCACTCTTGCATCACTAGCAACTTGGGTAGCCAACACTTGAGTCAAGCTATGAATGGCCGACTTTATCTCAACATTAGACATAGCCCCTTCTTCAATAGGACCTTGAGGGTTTTGAGGAGCTTGAGGGGGAACCACCTCATTCAAATTCTCCTATTCATTCCTTCGAGCGTTATTCCTTCTTGTATTCATTGCCTATAAGCACAAAAAAGATATTAGAAGAAAAGTACTGAACAGAGCTAATACTTTTAGGCACGACTAAGGAATAACAAGAGAGTGAAAGTTCCTAAGCATCACATAGTCTCTCATTCATAACTGTGGCACACTTTACAATTATGAATAAGAGCCTACATAGACGTGGTTTAGTGAGATATCAACCCTAAGATTACTCAACCTCATGATATGATACCAAGTTGTTTATGACCCAAAGTACCCCCTAGGAGTAACCAACGTCTTTGTCCTCAAAGAGGATTTAGACAAGCCCTTAGCATTCTTCATAGCACATAATAGGTAAAGAAAATACGGAAAAATTACAACTTTTCTTCATAACGAAGTATACTTAGACTTCTTGCATACCGCATATAGGATTTACATAGACCCCTCGCTTAGGAAACTTATATAGGCTTCTCACTTAACATTTAACAACAACACAGTCTAATAGTCCGTCTCACATTTAACCATCTAAAAAAAGAATCACAATAGTTTGGGCATATCCCTTAGTCTATAAAAATATGCCCATATAAGCTACAAAGAAGTCTCAACATGAGAATGGAATGATTATCTCGAAACATAGACAAAACTAATAAGGTTTGATGGGTGGATCTATCCTCGAAACTCATTAGTACTCACCAATTGACTTAGGAAAGATCCAAGTCTTCTTCTCCAATAGCCTCAAATCTTCTCAATGTCCCGAAGCTAAAATGTTTGGGGAAAAGGGAGAAAATATGGGTTAATACAAACCACATGTACTAAGTATGACTTCTATGCATAAAAATCATCAATGCATGAGAAAAGGACATTTTCATTAAAATTATGCTTTCTATTTATTAGACTCAACATGAACATATATATAAGCATAGTAAGTCAATTCAACATAATATCAATCAAACCAAGTAAACAACCCAAGCAACACTTGTGCAATGCCAAGGATAAAACCCAATAACCCTATCCAAAGCTAAGTATCACATTAAGCTACCCACTTCACACTTGCAACATATTCTCATATTTTCATAACATGCTTCATACATCAATACAACTCATAGCTTATCAATATAATCATAATCATAATCATAAGAGAACACTACTAGAACCATCCCTTAGGATCCCACATGTGCAACGTGTAAGAGAAGTCCCATACTGTACCTCACACTATGTATTAGCCTCTAAGACAACCTTAGTAAGAGTTCACATACTGAAAATATTCATTTACTTTTACATTAGGGAGATAAGTTCAATAACCGACATGAGTCCATGTGAGCTACATGGAATGCGGTGTTCTACTCCCACACCAAAAATAGAGGGTTAACACTTGCCTAAGGTGTAACCATTCGTACTTAGCTAACTAGCTTGATCCACTAAGCTAGAGTCCTATGTGGGTACAGAGTTAAGTGTCAAGGAGATTGTTGTTAGAAACCTTGACTTACTAGACGTGGAGGTTTCCATCTCATGAGACAACACATAACTAGGGAATCCAGACATACTAACATGAGGAAACCCATGTGGGAGGTCGGACTTACTAAACATGAGACCTCCATCTCATTTACATGCCCTTTCAGTGATAAGCATATATTCTCTTGAACAATTGCAAGAATCTTAAACGAACGATTGAACTTCTCTTTTTCCCATTCTTGCACTTCTCTCTAAAACCCTATGCATGTTTAGGAATTGTACAAACTGATCCAAATAATTTTAGACCCATATTTGGGGTATATAAAACGTGAAACTTAGTGGGTTAAGGAAAAGACCAAAATACCCCTCATTAATTCAGACAAATTTCCTTAATTGAACAAGTTGAACTCAAATGGGCATATCTCTCTCATCCAAAATAGTAATTTAGTAAACTCGGTGGTGTTGGAAAGAGGAATCAAAGATTTTTCATTTGATATCTCGTCGTTCACCTAAATCATCATGTGTTGATAGTTATGGTTGTTTGAAGTTGACCCACGACAATTTAAAACAAACCTGCAAATTTCTCAGTTTAGTTCTTCCCAATTTAGTTCTTTATAAAATTAGCTTTTTCTAAAACTGAGGTATTTCTAAAACTGACTTGCAAATTACTCAATTTAGATCTTACCATTTAGTCCTCGAATTAGATAATTCTAATTAGGACTAAGGGTGGAAACTACTAACACCCAGTTCAAACACCAATATGCAATTCAACACAACATAACATATCAATTTAAAGAGTTTTACAAAATGTCATTAGCGTGGTCTAAAATTTCTTCGGAAGGGAAGAGATGTGACTATTTATTTTTTATATCCATCTAAGCTTTCCAATTAGCTTCCTCAATAAACTTATTCCTTCATAAGACCTTGACGGATGCTACCTCCTTGGTTATGAACTTGTAATAATGATGATCATGTGTATCAACGGGTATATCCTCATACGATAGTTGTCCTTAACCCAAACATTCTCCGTATGTATAATAAATGATTGATCTCCCATGCAGATCTTCAACATAGAAACGTGAAAAACTAGATGGAATACTTCTAACTCTGGCGATAGCTACAACTCAGAAGCTACAATGTCATTTCTCTTGGATATCATGTAAGGACAAATATACAAGGATCTAAGTTTCCCCTTCTTTCCAAACATCATAACACACTCCATTGGTGAGACCTTAAAATAAACCCAATCTCCCACCTAAAACTCCAAATATCTTCTCCTAACATCAGTATAGGATTTTTGATGACTTTGTGTTATTTTCAACCTTCCTTGAAAGCTATTCTCTTTAACCATAGCTTGATGAACTAATTCTTGTCCTATCAACCCAGCATCACCAACTTCAAACCATCCAATTGGAGATCTACATCTTCTCACATAAAGATCCTCATAAGGAGCCAATTAGATGCTAGAGTGATAATTGTTGTTGTAAGCGAACTCTATAAGATGTAAGTAATCATACCAATTACCCTTGAAATCAATCACACAAGACCTCACCTTCGAACTCAAACCTTTCTTGAAAGACTTCCAAAAATTGTGTGATAAATTATGCACCTTTATTTGAAATGATGGACACCAAAACTCAATGAAGTCTAGCTACCTTCTGAATATATAACCTGGCATAATCCGCTAATTAATAAGTAGTCTTTAAAGAAATGGGTTAGTTTAGTGATTCTATCTACAATCACCCGAATTGAATCATGATGCCTACGAGATGGAGAAAACCAGTGATGAACCATATTCACCATCTCCCACTTCTATTCTGGGATATATATATTATGAGCTATACCACCGGGCCTATGATGGTCTGTCTTAAGTTGTTGACAGTTCAGGTACTTACCAAGAAACTCTGAAATGTACTTTTTCATGCTACTCTACCAATAGACTTCCTTAAAGTCACAATACATCTTTCTGGAACTAGGACGGATAGAGTACTTAGAGAGATAAGCTTCCTCCACGATCCTTTCTTAGAGTTCATCTACCTTTGGTACACAGAGTCTACCTTGATACCTCAACACATCATCTTCCCCTTGCTCAAAAGCCATCACTTTTTTCTTATGAACATTTGCCTTCCATTCAAGCAAAATAGGGTCTTGGTCGTGTTTCTTCTTTACTTTAGACACTAGTGATAATTAAATTCTATTCATCACTACCACTCCGCCTTCATTGGAATCAAAATATCAGACTCCCAATCGTGCAAGTTTGTGTACATCTTTGGCCAACTCTTTCTTTCCTTCCTCAACATGTGTTGTACTACCCATAGAAAACCTGCTCAAGGCATCATCAATATAATTAGCCTTACCTAGGTCATAGATAATACTCATGTCATAATCCATAATTAACTCTAATCACTTCCTCTATCTGAGATTAAGCTCTTACTGGTTGAATACATACTGAAGACTCTTGTGATCGCTGAACACATGCACATGAACACTGCAGAGATAGCGACACCATTATTTAAGGCAAATACTAGTTCTACCAACTCGTGGTCATGAGTTGGGTAATTCTTCTCGTAAGCCTTAAGTTGTCAGGCGGCTTAGGCTATAACCTTACTATTCTATAAAATACAACCAAGTCCCACTCTGGACGTATCACAATAGAGAACAAAACCTTGTGTACCCTACGAATGGGAAAACTCTGGGCAGTAGGTAACCGGGTTTTCAATTCCTGAAAGATTTTCTCACAAGATTTAGATCATTGAAGTTTTGTTGTGTTTTGAGTCAAATTAGTCAACGGGGATGAGATAGTTGAAAACCCCTTAACAAACCTTTTATAATATCTACTTAATCCTATGAAACTCCTAATATCAGTTGGAGATGTGGGGCTCAGACAATTCCTCTATTTTTAAGTGTCAACTCGTATCCCATCACAAGAAACAAAGTGCCATAAGAATGCCAAATACATAAGTCAAAACTCACACTTAGAGAATTTTACATACAACTCTCTATCCTTCAAGGTTTGGAAAACTACTCTAAGATAACTTACATGATCTTCCTTATTCCTCGAATAAATTAGAATGCCATCAATGAATGTGATAACAAATATACAAGATAATATATCAAATAACCTATTGATAAGGTCCATGAAACTTGCAGGAACATTGGCCAAACCAAAAAGTCATAATGACCATAATGGGTCCAAAATTCCATCTTTGGAAATATCACCCTCTCTTACCATCAACTAGTGATAACCTGATTTGAGGTCTATCTTAGATAAAATAATTGACACTCTGAAGTTTATCAAAAAGATCATCAATGCTCGAAAGAGGATATTAATTATTGATAGTGACAGTAATTAATACACATCCTAAGTGAGCCATATTTCTTCCTTACAAATAAGACCGGAGAGCCCTAAGGTGAGACACTTAGTCGATTGAAACCTTTATCAAGAAGGTCTTTCAACTACTCTTTGAATTCTTTCAACTTAGTTGGGGCCATTTTATATGGAGGAATAGCGATAAGTTGAGTATAGGGAGTAATATCTATATCAAAGTCTATTTCTCTCTCAAGAGGGACTCTAGGAAGATTATTCGAAAAGACCTCTTGAAACATAGTTAAAACTGGAACTGACTGTATGCAAGGTGTCTCAACACTAAAGTCATTAGATCGGACTAACTGATAGATGCACCCCTTGGAAACGAACTTTTTGGTCTTAAGGTACGAAATTAAATAGCCCTTAGGCACAACTAAACTACTCCTTAACTCTATCACTAGCTCATTAGGAAAATGGAACTTAACTACTCGGTTCTACAATCAATTGAGGCATAACAAGCATCAAGTCAGTCCATACCTAGAATGACATATAAGTTCACCATGTCTATGTCAACTAAGTCAATCATGGTGTCCATGTGATTGATAGAAATGACACAATCACGCTAAACTCTTTTGGCTAGACTAAACTCACCAAGAAGTGTGGAAACACTAAAGGGCTTAAGAAGTTGTTCGGGAAGAATGTCGAACCTCATAGCAATATAAGGAGTTACAAAACATAGACTCGCACTTGGATAAAGAAATTCATATACATCAAAAGTAAACACTTTGATCATACCAGTGACAACATCTGGCAAAGTCTCTTTCTCTTGGAAACTAGTAATAGCATACAGATGTTTTTCTTTTCCTTCTGTCTGTAAAAAACCTCCTCTAATTGCACCTTTTTCTAGAGGAGTCGTTGAAAAAGATTGGGCTATATTTCCCCTATTACCATTTCACTGTCTGTTATTAGGGCACTATCTCATGAAGTGAACTGCCTTACCACACTTGAATAAACAATTGTAGCCATCATGACACGCTCCTGGATGATTTTCTACCACACTTAGCATATGCGGGAGTATTATTACCTCCATGTGCCATACTATATTGAGATTGTGCAGGTCTAGCTTTGTAGTTATTAGAATTTTTGTTCTTTAAATCACCTATATTCCCTGGGGCAAGAGAACTAGAATATGATGGAGCAGGTAAGTTGTCCTTTGCTGAAAAGATTACCAGTTTGCATTACCCTTTTACTGCGTCGACTTATTTCTTATAGTCTTAACATTGTTGTTCTGAAACTATTCTCTATCTCTCAGCTTATCTTCCTCAACATATTGCACATGGATCACAAGACTGAATATTTTCATATCTCTAATCAACATAGATTCCTTTCCCTCCTTACTTGACAAGCAACACAGTGGAGATACAAATAAACTTATCCTTCTCCTCATGTCAGCAACCATCCCCGGAGCATAGTAGGAACGTTGAGTAAACTTGAGGATATACTTAACCACACTCATTTATTCCTTATTCAAGTTGTTGAATCATCTTACCTTTACCTCTCTTAGCACACGGAGAAAGAAACGCCCAAAGAAACCCTCTTTAAACACAACTCAACTGACAATTGGTGCACCTTTAGCTCTACTCTGCTTCCATGGATCATATCGGACTCTAGAAAAACCCTTCAGTTGGTCTGCAACTAGTTCCACACGCTCATCATCTACCACATTCATCACCTCAAACTCTTTCTGCCACTCTTCCATGAAGTTTTCCAAAACCTCAGTGACCTTTTGAACTTGTGAAGTGTGGAGGATACATCCTTTATAACTCATGGATCCTTGATGTATTAGCTATATCCTTTCAATTCCCTCTTTGTTGACCAGCTTTATTAGACTCCACTTGACTCAACATGCATATAGCATCCTAAAACTCTCCATTAGTGACCTCTCCTTGGGGTTGCACTTTAATTACATTATGTACCCCTTTATCCTGGGATCAAAATTTCTCCAAATAGTACGACCTCAAACATATCTTCGTGGAGGCATGATCTAAAAATATACACACACAACACAAATTAGAGGGAAACAGTATAAAGTTGAACTCTATCGCACGAAAAAAAGAGAAAGAAAGAAGGGAACTTTTTGCCTAAATGTTGTACCCTCCTAATTGTAGATGTGGTGCTATCACATCGATAACTGAGACTGTACAGACACGGATTCATAGACACCCTAGGACTCTTAAACTTTGTGCTCTAATACCAAGATTGTCATGTCTCGAGCCTACAATCTGGACGCGACTGGCACTTGTGAACCATTGTTGGTCCCCAAGTGAAACCTTTGCCTGGATCAATCCTTAGCGGAAGAATTATTCAATATTAGATGAACTCAAAAGTAAAGGTTTTCTCAAAGATTCTTAAAATAGATAACTCGGAATATTTTTTTAAAAAATATTCAAGTTTCCAAAAGAGACAGCTCAAGTCTAGAATATTAAAAATTTAAAATGAACAGACTTCTCAAAGCTCTATTGTCTATGAAGCCTCTAAATACTATAATAGACATCGGGATAAGAGACACAACATAGTAATAGAACTAAATAAAATAAACAAGAAACCTCCAGAAGCAACGAGGCTCACCAAAGCACTTCTAGATTGTAAATGGTATCAACGGAATGCCTGTTGATGACCCTGGTTACTTGTATCTACATCATGATATATGCATGACAAATGGTGTGATTAGATGGAATGTACAGGCATGCAAGGGGAATTCTAAAGCACACACATGATCTGATAGGAGGGAAGAAAATACGTACCTCATGTCAACTCAACTCAAAGATGCTCAAAGATACTCAAAATACTCAAACTCAGAAATAATGAACTCAATTCCATAATATTCAACTCATTATAAAGCAACAAAAAAAGATGGTAGTATAAAAACAGGTTATAAAGGATAAATTAAAACTCAAAGTATTTAAAAATACAATAATAACTCTTTACTTTTATTTGGGAAATTCTCTAATCGACAACAATCACTATGAGCTATGTGATGATAGAAAGTGTCGCCCACACTGCTAGAACTGTCCTATACCTTACCAGAGTATAAGACATACTTAACTAAGTGGATCTAATAAGCAATGCTTAAAAGCAATAAGGAACCATCTAAAAAGTATGACCCTTGACCCATGTCGGTATACATGGTGTATGAGGACTTTGAGTTTTCCGAACTCGTCCCCATACTCAATACTAATTATAATCGTATAGCTCATGCTCATATGTTTTAAAAACAGTTCCTCATCCTCAACTTTGATATTATTTCTCAAAAGATTTTCTTAAAAGAGATAGTGCTCAAAACTCCTCATAAACTCATTCTGAAATTAAGATTTTCTCTTGTTTTAAATGTAAAAGCATTTACTCATGTGAACACTTAGTTCCCATACTTTCATTATGAAAAATGAAACTCAACTCTTCTCATACTCAGACTCAAGTACTCAAGTCTTAAAACAATTTTTAAAGATTGTAAAAGACTTCTCAAAATGTCTCGACGAACTTTCTCAAACCTTACTCTAAACTCTATCTTTGATTTGAATTATAAATTTAAGAGTTGTCATTTGGATATTCATGATCTCTCAAGGATTAATAAGGATTTTAAGTGTAGATATCAGGTAGGAAACGTGGGTACGGTTTGAGGGAACTTACATAGACAAAAGATCTGTAGGGTAGGGAACCTGGCGACCCTGGCACACTGAGAGGCACAGAGCGACAGCCCCAAAAATACTAACCAGTGTTTGGGGAATAATAAGTGGCACACCAAATCCAGACCACAAGCTACCCGACAGAAGTTCTGGTGCTATTGTGTTGCGCCGCCCCAAGCCTCTACGTAGAATTTGATGAAATTTCTAGTTTAATCTCATGCGCTAATTCATCTAGAATCGAATGGTATCCTTCAAACTTTTGGATTATTAAACACAAAACATTTACAATGAAATTCACACAGAAATCGATCAAGAACAACTCTCATTCACAACATTCACCTCAAGAGCTGAACAAAAACTCCATTATCAAAGAACAAAGCACAAAACCTCAAGAACTCAAATCATTCAACCTCAAGAATGGAAATGCAGATAAAAATCACATGATTGGCATATGGGTGAATGAACCCAACACTATGAGAACATACATACCTCGTAGGGATCAAATCCTTGGCGAAACTCCTCAACAAATGCAAAAATCTTGAACAAATACATGAACTTCTCATTTTCTTTCTTGCACTGCTCTCTATAACCCAAAGTGTGCTTAGGAATTGTGAAAACATATACAAATCAGTTTATACCCCTATTTGGTGTAAGAAAAACGTGAAAATATAGTGGAGTAATGAAAAGACCAAAATACCACTCCTTAATTTGAATGAATTTCGTTAACTAAACTGACTAAAATGAAATACACATATCTCCCTCATAAAAAGTTGGAATTCAAAAACTCGGTGGCGCTAGAAAGAGGACTCAATTGTTTTTCATATGATATCTAATAGAACACCTAACTCATCCCGTATTGAAAGTTATGGTCATTTGAAGTTGACCCAAAACTCATAACTTAAGACTAAATTGGAAAATTCTCAATTTAGCTCTTTCCAATTTATTTCTTTCTAAAATTATCTCTTAATAATACCAAGGTGTTACAAGCGATACCTGACATACTTCGGTCAATGACTCTGATGCTAAAATTCTAAGAAAGTATAAATGATATTTCTCAAAACAAGAGAAGGACTTCTAACAGTTCTAGATATTTACACACATTACTTAACTTTTGGGTTTTTGATATTTTATATTCTAGAACATTATTTTGATATTTTTTAGCAAGGATTTATAGATTGCGAGATTTTTATCATTAATTGGACCATTTGGAGACTTCTGAATTGGTGACAAATCTGATGGAAAACTTAGTTGGTAATGATTTATTCTTCTTTACTATGTTTGGCTAAAAACCCATTCTTTGGTGTGTGATTATGTTGTTGAATATCTTAGTTAGCTAATGAGTGTTATTAGTTACTGAATTTATATTTAGTTTGAAGTGGGTTCAATTAATTGTTCATATTATAAGTGAGGAATTCTAGTTGCAAATGTGATTCTAGGTATGAACTGATACTTTCTTGAGAAAAAAGTGTTAGAGTTGAATTATTAGTTGATAACTGTTTGGATTACATTGTCATAAATATAGCTTAAGAAAGTGGGTTTAATTCAAATCTTGCAAATCTATCTTGAAAAAGTTGATTGATTAAGGTGATGTGTTGTTCAATTGTGTTTTATATGTGAGTTTCAAAAGAACTAACTTGAATCGCAATAGTTTATTGAGAAATGTCTATTGTACTTAAACCCCAGCCTACCCAATAATATTCAACAACTTTGACTAACTCGTAATCAGACGTTACATGAAATTATCATTCAACTTATTTGACTCCCAAAAAGCCTTCTCTACTTGCTTACTTCCATTTTTAATAGTCTTAAATTGGTTACCCAAATCCCCCACTTTGATTTTAATCATTAAAACTTTGTGATTTACTTCAGTGTTACCAAACTTCTACCTCTACAAATGATTAGGGCACGATTTTACTTTTTGATCGAATTATTTAGTGTATCACTCCATGTGGTATCGACCCCAACTCTAAGTTGAGTTCATACTTATTAGTGATTGCCTACACTTAGAACTAGATGAAGTGTAGTTGAGAGTTATCAATAATGGTTTCGCTTCCGGAGAATGGTTTTTAGAATTCCTTTATTGAAGTTTAGTCGTGAACTTTTTTTTTATAGTTGAATTGACTTAATTATGTTCTTTATTGGATTCTCTAAAAAAGAGTGAAGCAATGAGGGTTAATGGGAGCAATGCCAGCCAACCTGGGAATAACGATGACATTAGAAATTTGCATGATGTCAAAGAGGGTCATTTGTGGAGGTGCAAGTTCTATCTTATTACATCCAATTGTGGGCAATGTGGTGTTTGATGTGACCAGCACTTTGTCGAAACTATTGAAAATAAAGGGTCTCTTTGTAGGACTCGCTAATGAGGACCCTCATGACCACATCAGGAAATTCGTGGATATTTGTGGGATGTTCTCTTTCAAGAACATCACCTACGAGTCGGTCCACCTACTTTTATTTAACTTTTCTTTAATTGGGGAAGCAATGAAGTGGTTGATCGAGCTACCAAGAGATTCAATCACTTCATGGGAGGAGCTTACTGAGACTTTCTATGAAAGATTTTTCCCTCTTTCAAAATTGTTTAAGTTAAGGGATAGTATTCTGAACTTCAAGTGTATTGATGGCGAACCCATCCATGAGACATGGTTTGAGTTCCATAAGTTTTTTGTTTCAATGTTCGACTCATGGGCTACGAGAAAATGTAATGCTGCAATTTTTTTACCGGAGCCTTGACACGGTGAACAAAGGTATTGCAGACGTGCTCATTTGAGGTGGAATCATGAGACAACCATTCGACATAGCATCAACCCTTCTTGATGAGATGACGAAAATTAATCGTACATGGTACACAAGGGAAGATCATGTGTCTCCTTTGATCATTGAGCTGACTAAGGCACAATTGGAGAAGAACCAAGAGTGAAATGAAAACATGGCCAAAGTGATGCCCATATGGACCTATTGCTGAACCATTTCAAGCGAAGTGGTTCTAAGGATGCGAATGCGGTAAGGATTAGGAGAGTAAATGCTGATGAAGCACAGTTTAAGGTTGTGTACAATGAAGAAGTGCATTTCTTGGAAAATCTCGCCCGAAGTATCCAAGTCTAGGAAGGAATCAAGGTTGAAACAAGGACCGTGATAATGGTTGGAGAGACTGAGATAGGGAATGGCATGATCATGGTACATATTGGAGGGATCGGGATAGTTACAAAGATCGCTATATGCCTCCTTATGAGCGTAATAAGACAAAAGAAAAAAGAGTTGATTCTGAAAATTATCGCACTAAAGATATGCTTGCTCATATCCTCAACAAAGTGGAAGATCGGATAAGGTTCTAAAGGAAATGAAAGACGACGTCTCTTTTCTGAACGAAATGGTTACTTTACACTTAGTGTCTATTGAGCAGCTGTAAACACAGATGAGTCAAATATCATCTCACTTAAATCCAAGGTCAAAATGGTTAAATGAGGTACTTCTTGAAAGGCAACCCAAGGTTAAATGAGGTACTTCTTGGATGTATAGATTTAAAACTTGACTTTTTTGGAGAAATCAACCATTGGGAGAGCTCATGAACTATTCGTCGAATCATGAGTGGGTTCGAGCCTGATGTGGATTGCTCTTTTGACAAACTAAAGGGTTGGAGTTCTGGTCACTTAGGCAGTAAAATGGACCATTGGTGCATCATCGGATAGGTCAACGACATAAGTAGATATCGTTGATCTGGGCACGAACTGAAGGGTGAAAAGTGTCAAACCATTTTAAATTTAATAATCCTCTTGACTTCATATTTTTTTACTCTTTCACTTTCATTTTAGATAATAATTTATTTCAAGTGTTTGCGTGGGTGTCGTTGCTTTGTTGGAATTTGTGCTTGTTTTCGTATTTACCCATGTTGCTTGATCTTCTTCTGAAGTTGGTGTCCTCACCTTGCATTCCCTTGAGTGGTTACTTGATTAGTTAATTATTGTTGAATAAATGGATCATGTTAGATGTTTGCTTTATTTAAATTCAAATTTCGGGTCTAAATTGTTTGATTGTTGGTTATGCATTTTGGGTTGGTCTAGATGAAGCCTAAGTAACCCGAAACGCACTAAACAACTAAATTTGCCCAATGATAGATGTAGTGACGTCATTATTAAGTGTAAAAGATGTTGATTGGTTGATTTTAGATAAATTGGGGGAAGTCTAAGCACCCCGGGGTTGGTAATGATATGGAATAGGTGTTAATTGCATCAAATAGGGCTTTTAATTTGGTTCTCGTAGGTTGGGCATTAAAAATTGGGGGTCGTGGTATGAATCTAGCAAGAGAACAGTTGATGACCTAAGTCGAGCTCATCGAATGACTCGGTGGTTCACCAATTGATCCCTTACATCACCTTTTTGCGTTGCATTTAGCTGATAGATTTTGTAACATTCAACGTGACGCTTGAGTTTGCCGTGTTTACTTTGGAACTCACTGAATTTACTTTGTGACTCACCGAATGCCCTTGTTATCCCCTTTTTGTAGCCCTGTATGTTGAAAATCATTATGTGAAATTCGGTGAGATACCTTTAGATCATCAATCTAGTTAGCCAATTTGTCGATTTACTCTGAACCTCATCGACATGTGTTTACTTATTTTTACTTCAACTCTATGACTTTTGGTGATCTTTCTAAATTTTACCGAATGATCTCGGTGACTCAGAGAGCCGATCGGCTAGGTTTACTGCAATTCTTTTATTTTTGTGTTTCACTAACCCGTTGCAATTGCATTAATTTAATTTGTGTTGTCTCGCAGATATTGTAGGCCCATGGTAACTTGAAAGAACCAACAGCCTAGAAAAAGAGCAGGAGGAGGAGTCATTTCTAAAGAGTCTACTCCTCCATGATCAAAGCGACCAAACATCCTCAAAAATGGGGGAAAGGGACAAATAAAGGTAAAAGACCTTTGGAGTTGAGTCCATGTAATTCTAGCTCAGACAGCATGGGTGTTTATGACACCCACCTAACTGCATGTGAATCAGAAAAAAAGGAAGAGGTTGGGTCTAGAACTCCATCCTATGCGTTAGAACTAGAGGATTATCCAACCTTTCTAAGAGACGGGCTGAATTGCGCTCAAAAGTGCTACTTGATCTGGCAAGACTCTCAGTACTCCCGAATCCTCCTGCACCTCCAACAAAGGCAACTGAGCAGGCACCATAAGTGTCCCCAACCCAGGTATTACCGCTGCGCTCGATGAATAGGTTAAAGACGGCTGGGTTGATAATTATTTTGGAAGAAAAGAGGTTTTCCACTGATGAGGTAGTGGACAGATATCCGATTGTGTTGGATACAATTTGATTTCACAAATTTGAACGATTCACACAACCTTAAAGGATTGTTAGATCCCTTGATTTCTGACATTACACCTCTGTGGTTTCACCCAGGGTTCTAGATTAAGAAAAAAAACCTGAATGAAGGTGTGATTGTAACGCTCCGAAAGTCAATGACCTGGTCTAGAGCCTCACATGTGTACTTAAGGCTTGAAATTTGTTTATCGGTAAAAAATAATGGATATAAATCAATTGGGAAGTTTTAGAGTCAAAACATCAAGAAACGTCCATGACGTCCGGAGACTAGTAAAATTGAGGTTGGCGTGCCTTGACATGTTTCATGGGGTTTTAAGAGTAGGAATTTAAGGAAAATTAGTAGAAGGAGTTAAACAAGTATTAGAATGTGTTTAGGTTCGAAACTTCTGGGTACGACTCCCTAAGGACTACCCTAGGGGTCCTTGAGGAGGATCCATCCTTTAACCCCAAAAACTGCCCAGCTGTCAGTGTGCTACCACGACCACCAACAACGAGTCGTCGACTGGATGACGCTCCGTTGTTTGGGGCCGTTGGTTGACACTTAGTAAAAATCCAAAATATCCCTAAAAAACCCTATCTTTCACTAACGACAAAGTGACAGTACGGGGGCGTTGATCAAGCGATGTGGTGTCATTGGGGTCTCATCATTTGAGACCCCACTTCACTCTCCTAAAACAATTTAGTTAGGGGTGGTTAGGGAATTGATTAATTAATTGATTTAGGGCTTAGGGCAGTTATAATTAATTAATTAATTAAGGACTATATAAATATCCTAAGTCAACTAACTAACCCAACACCTCATAAATTCCCAAAACCCACATCTCTCTAACCTCTTGTTCCCAAACTCAAACCTCCATTGAAGGAACACTAGGGATCCAAGTTGAGGACGAATTCACCAAGGATTTCATCCCAAATTTGTGGAAATATCATCATTAAGGTATAATTTCTTTCACTCTTGGGATTCTTTCCCTAAGAGACTCGTTCAACTATGGTCTATAAAACACTTCAAGACTAAGTTTTCACGCTAGACATGGTGTCACATCCGGGTTTACCCCCTAGACGTAACCGGCATCGTCGTCCTCTTTGAGGACTAGGACTAGACCCTTAGTTTTCATCAGTGCATTCACAAGTCAAAAATACGGAAGAATTTAAAACTTTTACTACTTCTACATTGAGGTTTACATAGACCTCTACATACACGTAATAATATTCATATCGAGTATACATAGACCCTTCGTATAAGAAGATTACTTAGTCTTCTACTTTTATTTCACATACATATCTAAGATAGAATTGAGTCATAAAATCCGTCTCATCTCATAACCATCTACAATGACAATAAAAATTTGGGCATAGCCCTACATCAATATAAGAAAGCCAATATAGGCTTATACAATTTGTTCTCAAATGAAAGATAGAGTAAACATAAGTGTCTTAATATCTAAGCAAATTCGTAACTAGAATATTGGCATTGCCCTCAGCCAAATGAGGACATACCACTTGGATAATAAGAGTATCCAAGCCTCCTTTTAGATCACCTCGAATGAAACGTCAACGACCGGAACCTAAATGTTTGGGGGGAAAAAGAGAAAATGGGGTTAGTACGCCACATGTACTAAGTATGAGACCATATGCACATATAACAATAAAACATGCTAAAAAGGGATATTTTGTTAAATCATGTCATTTTAACTCTTTAAGGACTTATGCACAGTCAACAAACTATACCAATCATTTAGACATATTCAACAAATCAAATAAGGTATATGCATAACAACATACTTGAACCCATAATCTCATATAACTCTATCACCAAGTAATAACATCACAAGCATGAATGAGAGTTCATCATGTAAATAGCAAAGCAACAAAACTAATCATAAATCCTCATAAAGTCAACAAGTACAATGACCAAGCAAAGCCCCATAACCTTACTTAATCAAGTAACCCAACAAGAACCATAAATAGTAACTCACTTCACATAACATAGCCTTCAAATAGACATAAGTTCATACTTTAACAATAAAGGCTAATTACATATTCATAAGCATCATAATCATCATATAAAGTAATTTACATTTATCATCATTTACATACATAATATTAACCTCCTAAAGCTCCTATCAATGCAAACTAGTGCAAGGCATAGGTAGAGTCCCATACCCCTACCTAAGCTAAGTCAAACCCCTCAAGTCACTTTAGTTAGTTTATACATCATTACTTCATTTTAGTTTAGGGAAACACTTGCCTTAACGGACTAGACCACATGAGCTAATGTGGAATCCGATGTTGCAAAACATTACACCGATGGAAGGTGGTCTACCGGCCAAAGTAAAACCAAACATAAACGTAGCTTTCTAGGTGGATCCACTAGCTAGTCTTCATATGGGAGCAACATAGTTCAAGAACTAAGAGATAGATACTTCCCTCTACATACCACTTGGTAATTGGGGCCTAATCTCATGGGAATCAATGAAATGAGTATATCTCAAAGGGGAGTAAACATCACATATAGAACTATAGGGTAACACTTCCTCTATTGGAAAGTCATCACCTCCCATTTGTCAAGTTCACTCGGTTCTAAGCTAAGTCCCTTATTGAAATGTATTTAATCTTTATTTATCAATCACAACTTAGTTTAGGTCATAGGGTCTATCCCTTGTATAATCATCATCATAATAGCTCAATAGGAATTGCATGAGTATAATCCTTTCATCACAATTCACATAAGTAAGGTTAACACATTACATACTCTTCCATAATAAGGCACATTGGTAATCACCGTCATCCTTATAACTTTACATCTTAATCAACCTCACCACCATAAGCATGACATTTTTATTCAATATCTTACCACCCTACCAATCCTAAACAAGGCATACTCCAACACATCATCATGACTTAATCACAATTAATCATAATTGAAGCAAAGTATAGGGATCACGAGAATTACCAAGTCTCCTTCAGAATTCATCATCAAAGTGTACCCTTAACCCCTTAGTTCAACTCAATTAGGTCATCAAATCACCATAATTCAATAACCAATATATTCACAAAGCTAGAAGAATTACTACATCACAATTCAATAGTAGATCAAAGCTTAGGATTAAGTCAATTCATCGTACCCTAGATCACTTCTCTCATACCCTAGATCACTTCTCAAGGACTAGTATGAAAGACTATACATCATCCTAATTCACTCATGATTAGCATAACAACATTATGTAGTAGTAATTCGACCTATAATCAAGTCAATTGAATGAACATTATACAATATAGGTCAAGATCACAACCTAGGGTTATGGACTTAGGATAATGTTCTTCAATTGAGGCAAGACCATCAACAATTACCATAATCAAGTTAAAATACATGTTAATCTATTCAATATAACCTAATGAAAACATCAACAACTCAATTCATAACTTCAAATTCGTAATTGGATGAAACCCATTTTAAAACTCTAGATTTGAAAACACTTTGAATGAACCCTTTGAGGAAAGGAGTCTCAAAGGTGAAGAGATCCCATACCTTAACGTTTTGGTGAAGATTTGGAGATGAAATCACCTTTTTCCATCCCCCAATACCCTTCCTTGACTTAGACTTCAATGGAGTCTTCCAATAGAGAGAGAAAGAAGAGAGAAGATAGAGGAATTGTTTTTGGAGTTAGTTTAATGGGGTTGGGGACTTTATATGGGAGGTTAACTAACTTAATCAGGCCCCCATTAATCCCCTAATTAACCACCTAACCCCTTAACTAATTAAATGAACCTAACTAACCACGTGCACGAAAATCAAGACCCTCACACACGGAACCCCGTCGACGGGCTGTCTGTGAGTTGACGGACTGACCCCCCTCCGTCATGCACATCCGTAGGTAAGTTCAGAGACTTTTGCAGGTGAGGGCTTCCTCAAATTGGCTAAGTGTGGGACGACGGTGGAATCGATGCCCCCTCAGTCCACACACGGACCATGGCTTGTCCCGTCGATGCACACTGCCCAGGTAGTGTTTCCTCAACCTGCAGGGGTCCTCCTCAAGGGCCCTTGGTTGGTCATTGGGGATTCGTACACGGAGGTTTTGACTATAAAACATCTCTAACACGTGTTGCACACATTTACACCAAATTTCAATAATTTTCAACTCTTAAAAACTAGTCAAATAGGCTAAGGCACACTAGTACCTCTTTGAACCAACTTCCGAACATCGTGGACGTTCATGGACGTTTTGGTTTCTAAACTTCCTAAATGACCTATATTCATTAAACTAACCTTATTAAAAATAGTGTCTAGACTTCATGACACCTATGTTAGGCTTTACGACATGTCTTGAATTTCCGAAATGTCACATGATCCCCCCCTTAGGAACATTCGTCCCCGAATGACACTAAAAATCTTTTGAAGGAAGGAATAAACTCAAGACTAGCAGCCCAACCAACATCAATGCAATACAACATAATACATATCATTTCAACCAAGGTAATTCAAAACTTCAATTACCAATTATGAGACTCAAACACTACTTCATGAGGCATTTCGTTTTCACAACAACAATATGAGCTCAATGTGACATATATGAGTCAATTAGAATCAAGTTCAACTTATCAACATGATCTATTTCATAAAGACTCATCATCTAAAAATGCACAACATAACTCAAAACAAGCCAAAAGCAAAAATTTCAAGTTCATAGGCACAATTACTGCATCTTCACTGTGAAGTTTTTAAAAATACCCATTTTGCAAAACTTCACCCAAAAAAATCAAGAAACTTCAGTTTCTAGCCATATTTATATTATTAACAAGAATGACTAACCTTAATTATCAAAAAGGTGAGGGTAACGGGACTTCATGTTCGCCTCGACCTCCCATGTTACACCCTCAACTAGGTAATTTTTCCATAACACTTTTACAGATACCACCTCTTTGTTCCACAACCTTTTTACTTGCCTATCAAGGATTTGAACCAAAACATCCTCATAAGAGAGGTTATTCTTGACGCCAAGACCCTCAATAGGAAGAATGGACTCGGGATCACCGACACACTTCTTAAGCATAGAAACATGAAAAAACGGATGAACCGAAGCCAATTCACTAGGCAACCTTACCAACCCTTTGCAAGATTTCATAAGGATCCACATAACGAGGACTCAACTTCCCTTTCTTGCCAAATCTAACAACTCTCTTCATAGGTGAAATTTTCAAATACACTTTATCACCTTCTTTAAACTCAAGATCCCTCCTCCTATGATCGGCATAAGACTTTTGCCGACTATAGGCCATTTGCAAGCGATTTCTTATAATATGAACTTTTTCCAAAGTCTTATAAATCAAATCGGGACCAAGAATTGAAGACTCACCGACTTCAAACAACCCAATAGGAGACCTACACCTCCTACCATACAAAGCTTTATAGGGAGCCATGGAAATGGATGAATGGAAACTATTATTATAAGCAAATTCTACCAAAGTCAAGTGCTTATCCCAACTCCCTTTGAAATCGATGACACAAGCTCTAAGAATGTCCTCAAGGGTTTGAATAGTACATTCCGCTTGACCATCCGTTTGGGGATGAAAAAAGGTACTCAACTTCACCTTAATACCCAACCCTTCTTGAAATGACCTTCAAAACCTAGATGTAAATTGTGCACCCCTATCCGATATGATGGATAATAGAATACCATGGCGACATACAATCTAATCTATGAAGATTTTAGAATAATCTTCCGCCGAATAAGTAGATTTGACGAGAATAAAGTGATCGGACTTGGTCAACCTATCAACCACCACCCATATGGAATCATATTGCTTTTGGGTCTTAGGCAAAACTACCACAAAATCCATATTGATGTCTTCCCACTTCCAAGTAGGAATTTAGATTTCTTGTAGTAAGCCACCCGGCTTTAGATGTTCCGCCTTCAGTTGTTGGCAATTTGGACACTTAGCAACAAATTCCGCTATGTCTTTCTTCAAACCTTCCCACCAATAAGTTTCCTTAAGGTCATGGTACATCTTTGTGGCACCCGGATGAATGGAGTAGCGGGACCCATGGTCTTCCTCAAGGATCCGGTTCCTCAATCCATGTACCTCGGTAACACACAATCTCTCTAGGTACGTCAAAACACCATCCCTCGTCTAATGAGAATGATTCATTTAGCTTACCAAGGACCGACTCTTTCAATTCCATCAATGCTTGATCAAGGTGTTGTTTGGAATTCACCTCAACCACCAAAGATGACTTGGAGTTATGTCAAACCAACACACCACCATTCGGAGAGTCTTCCAACCTCACACCCAACCTAGCCAACCTATGAACATCTTTTCCTAGGTCTTTCTGGGCTTCATCTATGTGAGAAACACTACCCATTGTCGTACGACTTAGGGCATCTGCAACCACATTGGCCTTTTTGGGGTGATAGAGGACACTCATGTCGTAATCTTTAAACAATTCTAACCACTTCCTTTGTCAGAGATTTAACTCCTTTTGGGTAAACACTTATTGGAGACTCTTATGGTCGGTGAAGACATCGACATGAACACCAAACAAGTAATGGCTCCATATCTTTAAGGAAAATACCACGGCCGCTAAATCAAGGTCTTGTGTTGGATAGTTTCTCTCACGAACCTTAAGTTGCCTAGAAGCATAGGCAATCACTTTACCATGTTGCATAAGTACACACCCCAAACCACACGGGATGCATCAAAATACATAATGAAACCCTTTGTTCCCTCCGATAAAGTCAACACCGGAGCAGAAGTAAGCCTATCTTTCAAGATTTGGAAGCTCTTTTCACATGCCTCCGACCACTCAAACTTTTTACTCTTTTTGGTCAATGTAGTCAAAGGAGATGCTATGGACGTAAAATTGTACACAAACCTCCGATAGTAACCCTCTAAACCCAAGAAACTCCTAATGTCGATTGGAGTCAATGGTCTAGGCCAACTTCTTACCGTCTCTGTCTTCCTTGTATCAACCTCAACTCCCTCACTAGAGATGATATGACCAAGAAATGCCACCGACCTCAACCAAAACTTACATTTGGTATACTTGGCAACCAATTGATGCTCTTTAAGGGTTTGCAATAACACCCTTAAATGACCCATGTGATCACTCTCATTTTTTGAATATACCAAGATGTCGTCAATGAACACAATGACAAATGAATTTAGGTAACTTCGAAACACTCTATTCATTAGGTCCATAAACGTTGTAAGAGCATTAGTGAGACCAAAGGACATAACTAGGAACTCATAATGGCCATATCTAGTCCAAAATTCCATCTTTGGTATTTCCTCACCTCTCACCCTAAGTTGGTGATACCCCGATCTCAAGTCAATTTTTGAAAAGTAGCTTGCCCCTTGATGTTTATCAAACACGTCATCAATCCAAGGGAGAGGGTACTTATTCTTAATCGTGACTTTGTTGAGTTGCCGATAATTAATACACATTCTCAAGGACCCGTCCTTCTTTTTCACAAACAAAACCGGAGCACCCCATGGAGAAGTACTAGGCCTTATGAAGCCCTTATCTAGTAAATCTTTGAGTTGTGCCTTCAACTCCTTCAATTCGTCCGGAGCCATCCGATAAGGAGGAATTGAAATGGGGTTTGTTTTCGGTAGCAAGTCGATACCAAAATCAATTTCCCATTCGGGAAGAATACCGGGAAGGTAAGACCTCTGGAATTTCACTCACTACGGGGACCGACTCAATGGGAGGAATTTCGGAGTCAAGATCTTGGACTCTCACTATATGATATAGGCAGACCTTAGAGATTATTTTGCAAGCTTTCAAACAAGAAATGATACGACCTCTAGGAATAGAACTTCCCCCTTCCACTCAACAACGGGTTCATTTGGGAAATTAAACCTCACCACCCTTGTCCTACAATCAATAGTGGCAAAACAAGAGTGCAACCAATCCATACCCAAAATGATATCAAAATCAAGCATATCTAGTTCTACTAGATCTACGTTAGAAACTCTATTGGGCAACATGATGGGACAATTCTTATATACCCTCTTTGCAACTACCAACTCACCCACCGGAGTAGACACTAGAAAGGATTCATGCAAAATATCGGATAAAGTATCAAACTTTTTAGCTACAAGAGGTGTAATGAAAGACAAAGTAGCACCCGGGTCAAGTAAAGCATAAACATTAATAGAAAAGACTTTTAACATACCGGTCACTACATCGGGAGAAGTCTCTTGCTCACCCCTAGTACGAAGAACATAGAAACAGTTCTTCTTTGGAGCATCACTAGAACCACTTGCTTGCGCACTCTTCTCTTTTGCCCTTCATGTTAGGACAATCTCTAATCTTGTGGCCACTCTTTCCACAACCAAATCAATTGCCCGTTCTGACCAAACATTTACCCAAATGACCCTTTCCACACTTAGCACATGTAGGCTTCTCATTTGGTAAGTTCCCACTCCTTCCCCTTTGAGCTCTAGGTTTATCCACCTTGTCATCACAAGAAATTTGATGGAACTTGATTAGAGAACCTCTTTTTGAACTTATTCTTGTCTTGAATCTCAAGCCTATTCTTAGAAGAACCACCATCATAAGATTTTGCCCTTTTTGCATCTCTACTTTTCCTCCTTTCCCTTGCCTCCTCCACTTAACTGGCATGCACCATAAGACAAGAGATGTTCATGTTGTCATGTAGCACAGCCAAATGACACTCCTCTTGCAAGTCCTCTGACACCCCCGTCACAAAATGGCTCATTTCATCTCTAAGATCGGAAACCAAAGAAGGAGCATATTTTGACAATTGAGTTCATGTTCTCATGTAGCACAGCCAAATGAACACTCATACCTCCTTGACGAAGGTTGATGAACTACACCACTTTAGCTTCCCTCATCTCCCTAGGAAAGAACTGATCAAGAAATGCCTTCTTGAAGATCTCCCAAGTCACCGGTCCACCCCGAAGAGGCCTATTGTCCCTTCATTGGACATACCAAGTTTGAGACACATCTTTAAGTTGATATGTGGCTAACTCGGCCTTCTCACTAGTGCTTAACCCCATGGCAAAGAGTATCTTATAGACTTCATTGATGAACTCTTGGGGGTCCTTATCCACACTAGACCCATACAAAGTAGGAGGGTTCATCCGAGTGAAGTCCCTTAGACGAGATGCCGTGGTAGAGACTTGTTGATTGGATCAAGGCACTGCCTCCCGATTAGCTTGGGCCGTCATAGCTTGGGCTTGAATAGTAGTGGATTGAGATTGAGTAGTAATGGCTTAGGCCATTTGAAGAAGGGCAGCCCTTGTCTCACCCTCCGTCAAAGGTGGAGGAGTGGCCGGAACTTGTTCAACATTAAGTTCCTCTTCAAGTGGAGGGGCTTGATCAACACGGAGAGGAGCTCCTGCATTAGCAACCTCCTCCTAAAGCCTTCGATCCGCATTCCTCCGAGTATTCATTGCCTATAACCAAAACACAAGGTTTAGGTGAAAGCACATAATAGTTACTCTAGAGGCACGATATTGGATTTCCAAGAAAGAGAGAGATTCCTAAGCATCATATAGATTCCTATTCATAAGTGTAGCGCACTTCACAATTATGAGTACGAATCTACATAGACGTGGTTGAGTGAGACGTATCCTTATCAAGGAATATTAACCTCATGCTCTGATACCAAGTTTGTCACATCTGATTTTACCCCCTAGACGTAACCGGCGTCGTCGTCCTCTTTGAGGACTAGTACTAGCCCCTTAGTTTTCATCATTGCATTCACAAGTCAAAAATACGGAAGAATTTAAAAAATTTACTACTTCTACATTGAGGTGTACATAGACCTCTACATACACATAATAATATTCATATCGAGTATACATAGACCCTTCGTATAAGAAGATTACTTAGTCTTCTACTTTTATTTCACATACATATATAAGATAGAATAGAGTTATAAAATCCGTCTAATCTCATAACCATCTACAATGACAATAACAATTTGGGCATAGCCCTACATCAATATAAGAAATCCAATATAGGCTTATACAATTTGTTCTCAAATGAAAGATAGAGTAAACATAAGTGTCTTAATATCTAAGCAAATCCGTAACTAGAATATTGGCATTGCCCTCGGCCAAATGAGGACATACCACTTGGATGATAAGAGTATCCAAGCCTCCTTTTAGATTCCCTCGGACGAAACCTAAACGACCGGAACCTAAAATGCTTGGGGGAAAAAGAGAAAATGGGGTTAGACCGCCACATGTACTAAGTATGAGACCATATGCACATATAAAATCAAAATATGCTAAAAAGGGACATTTAGTTAAATCATGTCATTTTAACTCTTTAAGGACTTATGCACAGTCAACAAACTATACCAATCATTTATACATATTCAACAAATCAAATAAGCTATATGAATATCAACTTACTTGAACCCATAATCTCATATAACTCTATCACCAAGTAATAACATCACAAGCATGAATGAGAGTTCATCATGTAAATAGCAAAGCAAGACAACTAATCATAAATCCTCATAAAGTCAACAAGTGCAATGACCAAGAAAAGCCCATAACCTTACTTAATCAAGTAACCCAATAAGAACCATAAATAGTAACTCACTTCACATAGCCTTCAAATAGACATAAGTTCATACTTTAACAATAAAGGCTAATTACAGATTCATAAGTATCATAATCATTATATAAAGTCATTTACATTTATCATCATTTACATACATAATATTAACCTCCTAAAGCTCCTATCAAGGCAAACTAGTGCAAGGCATAGGTAGAGTTCCATACCCCTACCTAAGCTAAGACAAACCCCTCAAGTCACTTTAGTTGGTTTATACATCATTACTTCATTTTAGTTTAGGGAAAAACTTGCTTAACTGACATAGACCACATGAGCTAATGTGGAATCCGGTGTTGTAAAACCTTACACCTATGGAAGGTGGTATACCAGCCAAAGTAAAACCAAACATAAACGTAGCTTTCTAGGTGGATCCACTAGCTAGTCTTCCTATGGGGGCAACATAGTTCAAGAACTAAGATATAGCTACTTGCCTCAACATACCACTTGGTAATTGGGGCCTCATCTCATGGGAATCAAGGAAATGAGTATCCCTCAAAGGGGAGCCAACATCACATATAGAACTATAGGGTAACACTTCCTCTATTGGAAAGCCATCACCTCCCATTTGTCAAGTTCACTCGGTGCTAAGCTAAGTCCCTTATTGAAATGTATTTAATCTTTATTAATCAATCATAACTTAGATTAGGTCATAGGGTCTATCCCTTGTATAATCATCATCATAATAGCTCAATAGGAATTGCATGAGTATAATCCTTTCATCACAATTCACATAAGTAAGGTTAACACATCACATACTCTACCATAATAAGGCACATTAGTAATCACCGTCATCCTTATAACTTTACATCTTAATCAACCTCACCACCATAAGCATGACATTTCAATTCAATATCATACCACCCTACACATTCTAAACAAGGAATACTCCAACACAATCATCATGACTTAATCACAATTAATCATAATTGAAGCAAAGTATAGGGATCACAAGAATTACCAAGTATCCTTCACAATTCATCATCAAGGTGTTAGCCTTAACCCTTAGTTCAACTCAATTAGGTCATCAAATCACCATAATTCAATAACTAATATAATCGCAAAGCTAGAAGAATCAGTACATCACAATTCAATAGTAGATCAAAGCTTAGGATTAAGTCAATTCATCATACCATAGATCACTTCTCAAGAACTAGTATGAAAGACTAAACATCATCCTAATTCACTCATGATTAGCATAACAACATCATCTAGTAGTAATTTAACCTATAATCAAGTCAATTGAATGAACATTATACAATATAGGTCAAGATCACAACCTAGGTTAGGGATTTAGGATCATGTTCTTCAATTAGGCAAGACCATCAACAATTACCATAATCAAGTTAAAATACATGTTAATCTATTCAATATAACCTAATGAAAACATCAACAACTCAATTCATAACTTCAAATTCGTAATTGGATTAAACTCATTCGAAAACTCTAGATTTGAAAACACTTTGAATGAACCCTTTGAGGAAAGGAGTCTCAAAGGTGAAGAGATCCCATACCTCAACGTTTTAGTGAAGATTTGGAGATGAAATCACCATTTTCCATCCCCCAATACCCTTCCTTGACTTAGACTTCAATGGAGTCTTCCAATAGAGAGAGAAAGAAGAGAGAAGACACAGGAATTGTTTTTGGAGTTCTAATTAGTTTAAGGGGGTTGGGGACTTTATATGGGGATTAACTAACTTAACTAGGCCCCCCTTAATCCCATAATTAAACACCTAACCCCTTAACTAATTAAATGAACCTAACTAACCACGTGCAGGAAAATCAAGACCCTCACAAACGGAACCCCATCGACGGGCCGTCTGTGAGTCGATGGACTGACCCCTCTCCGTCCTGCACATCCGTAGGTAAGTTGAGATACTTGTGCAGGAGGAGACTTCCTCAAATTGTCTAAGTGTGGGACGATGGTGGCATCGACTCCCCGTCAGTCCACACACGGACCATGGCTTGTCCCATCGATGTACACTACCCAGGCAGTGTTGCCTCAACCTGCAGGGGTCCTCCTCAAGGGCCCTTGGTTGGTCCGTTGGGAGTCGTACCCGGACATTTCGACCATGAAACATATATAACACGTGTTACACACATTTTAACCAAATTTCATTAATTTCCGACTCTTAAAAACTAGTGAAATAGGATAAGGCACACTAGTACCTCTTTGAACCAACTTCTGAACGTCATGGATGTTCTTGGATGTTTTGGTTTTTAAACTTGATAAATGACCTTATTCATTAAACTAACCTTAAAAACAATGTCTAGACTTCATGACACCTATGTTAGGCTTTACGACACGTGTTGGATTTCCGAAATGTTACACATGGATTCTCTTTTCTAAACAAAATTGTTATTCAATTATGATGAATTGTAGTATTTTATCATTTTTTAGCTAGGTATTGATGGTCAATTGTTTTTAATCACTCAAGATTTTTCCTTGGAACCCTTGTTGTCCCCTACGCTCATTATGCTTTGAAACTCAATTATAATTGTGGGAGAAGATGACCATATTAATGTGTTGAATAGTAAGGGATATGTATTACTTCTTGAATTTACCTTGTTTATTTATGTATTATCTATGTATTCTTTGGTAATTGAAGTATGAAGGCATTGAAAGAACAATAAGGTATGAAGGTTGGTTCTTCTTCAATTCAATTATGGTGTATGATTTACTTGGATTGTAATGATTCTATGTCAAATGTGTGGTTGTGATGTTGATAGTATGTATTCCTCATCCTTAACCCTAGACAATTGAATTAACTATGAAGTATGCAAGTATGTTAAGATATGATCACTATATGATTGATAGTAGCTTCTCATGACTACGATTAAGTGTTGAGTGAAAGGTTTACTCACTTGTATGTGGTTTTATAAAGTGAAAGGGTAGTTCTCACTTATGAACACCTATCAGCTATTATGATGAAATAATCACATAGGGGTCTAAGAAGGGGCTAATGTGATTTTGTATAAAGAGTATGATGACTACTAAAAGAAATAAATGCTTAGCACTGAAAGGGGCGTGTAAATGAGATGGAGGTCTAATGTTTAGTAAGTCCTGCCTCCCACATGGGTTTCTTCCCGTTTAGTAAGTCTAGATTCCCAATATATGTGTTGTCTCATGAGATGGAAACCCCCAAGTTAGTAATTGAAGGTTTCTAGAAACAATCTCTTTGACCCTTAACTATGTCCCCACATAGGACTATAACTTAGTGGATCTTCTTAGATAGATATGTTGATTGGTTATACCTTAGGCAAGTGTTAACACTCTATTTTTGGTGTGGGAGGAGAACACTTAATTCCATGTAGCTCACATGGTCTCATGTCGGTTATTGCACTTCTTTCCCTAATGTAATAATGAAAAATGAATAAGTCAAGTATGTGAGCTATTATTAGGTCTTATATTAAGGGTTACTACATAGGGTGAGGGTGGGTATGGGACTTCTCTTACTCATTACACATGTGGGATCCCAAGGGAGGGTCTTAGTAGTGGTGTTGTATGATTAAGTTATTTCATGGTATGTATGTCAAGTTATATATGACCTTATGAATAAAGTATTTTATGACAAAATATGGAGTTATGATGTGTGTGTGAAGTAGGTGGTTCAATGTGATACTTAGCTCTGGATAGGGTTATGGGGTTTTATTCTTGGCATTGCACAAGTGTTGTTTGATTTGCTTATATGTTGAGTCCACTTCTGATTCTCCTTATGTGTATGTTGATTTAATTGACATTCCGCATGGTTTTGACTAAATTGTGCCTTTTTTCATGCATTTCATGATTTTATGCATAGGAACCATACTTAAGGTAACACTTCGAAAGTCTAAGACATGTTCTAGAGCATAACATGAGTGTCTAAAGGTTGTATTACTGTTATAGGGTCAAATTTAATGTATAAAAGTCATTTAGGAAGTTTTAAAGTCAAAACGTCAAGGAACGTCCATGACGTCCGGAGACTAGTGCAAAAGGTGCTAGAGTGCCTTAGCCTATTTGACTAGGTTTTAGGAGTCGGAATTTGATGAAATTTGGTGGTAAGGTGTATATAACATATTAGAGTTGGTTTATGTTTTAAACGTCTAGGTATGAATCTCCAAGGACTCCCCAAAGGGTCCTTGAGGAGGACCCTTGCATTGTGGCTAAAAGTTGTCTTGAGAAAGTAACCATCGACGACTGCAGGCTACGAGACGTGTCTTGATCGACGAGGCATCGATGGCCACCATAGATTGTCACTTATACATTTTGGCAAAATTTCCATTTTGGTCACTCTCTAACCAAAACGACAACTGCACAGGACGGTGGGGGTCCTAGCCGTCGACTAACCTACGGCCCATAGGTCGGGGTATCGTAGGTCAGGGCTACTATTTTTCTGTCAAGTTTTAATTAGTTAGTTTAATTAAGTTAGTTGTTAGGGGTTTAATTAGTGATTGGGGGTGGTTAATTAGGTTAGTTAATCACTATATAACCTACCCCAAGCCTTAACCCAACTAAACCCATCTCAATTCGCAAACTCAAAGTGCTCTTCCTTCTCTCTACTCTGTCTCTCTCCAAAAGAAGCTCCATAGAAGACCAAGGTCAAGGTGGGTTCTAGGGAATCAATAAGTCAAGTTTTATTCCATCAATCTTAATCAAATACCAAGGTGTGGTAACTCTTCACCTTTTGGATTCCTTTCCCCAAAGGGTTCTTCCAAAATTGATTTTCACAAGATGAGTTTCGTGTGGGTTTCTCTCTATTACGAATTTGATCTTCTAAATTGATTTGTCTATGGTTTCTTTTTGTTAATATTATTTGATTAAGATGTATTATGATTCAGTTATGCTATTTCTTGATGTATTGACCTAGTTTGTGGAAGATTACCTTTTCCCCTAAAACCTAGGTTGTGATCTTGAATTGAATTGTGTAGTAGTGATGTAATTGACTTGGTTACTGTGTGAATTACTATTATATGATGTTTTTATACCAATTGATGAATGAATTGGGATTGGCTAATGGTAAGACCATGTTGATGGCTCTCGAAGAGGAGGAGGTATGGTTTTGTGATCTTCAATTCTTGACTTTATTGTGCTGAATTATACCTAGTGATGTTGATTCAATTGAAGTATATGTATTGTGATTGGATTTACTAGGATGGTATGATGTTGGTATTGAAATGTCTTATCGTATGAGTTGTGAGATCAAGTTAAGGTTGTGATGATATAAGGATGATGTTGATTCACTTGTGTGTTTTACTATGATATGGTGTAAGGTGTTGATCTCACTATGAGGGTTTTGTGAAAGGTTATTCTCATGAATTTCCTAATGAGATAAATGATGATGATATACAAGGGGTTAGTCTCCTATGACCTAAACTAAGCTTTGATAATAAAGGATGACTTAAAGACATTTCAAAAAAGGACTCTAGCTTAGCACTGAGCGAACTAGTAGTGAGGGGTGGCCCTGTCCCTTCCCACATAGGGAAGGTAGGTTCACTATTTTACTCATGATATTGGAGAATATAATGCATGGAGCATAAAGAGGGTCCCAACTACATCTCTTAGTTCTTGAACTATGTTGCCCCCATATGAATACTAGCTAGTGGATCCATAATAGATGATATGTTCATGTTTTGGTAGTACTTTTGCAAGTAGTCCACCTTCTTTCGGTGTAAGGTTCTATAACATCGGATCCCGCATTAGCTCATGTGTTCTATGTCGGTTAAGGCAAGATGTTCCCAAAAGGTAAAATGAAGTAATAATGTGAACTCTAGCTAGGGTGACCTAAGGGGTTTGACTTAGTCTAGGTAGGGGTATGAGACTCTACCTACACATTGCACTAGTTAGCCTTGAGGGAAGTCTTAGAAAGATGTTCTTATGTCTATATGTACCTATATTGTAAATTATATGCATATCTTGATCTTATATGTTGATGATACCATATGATAATGAGTTTCACTTATAAAACATGTTGTTGATCTATATTGTTAAAGTATGATGATGGTTACTCTTAATAACATGTTATACGGAGTTAGGCATTATTTATGGTTGTTTGTTTGGTTTACTTGATTACATAAGGTTATGGGTCTTTGCTTTGTCATTGCACTTCTAAACTTGATAAGGGGTCATGAGAAAGGGTCTAGTACATGTTAAAATGTTATGAAGTTCTTATATATGCCTTGTAGTTATAATGTGATGTTAAGGTTCGTTTGACTACACTTATGTTGGCTTGACTTAGTATTGTTGGTCTTGTGTTCAAAGTGATGTTATATTGAGGATATATGCTTAATGGTTTGCAGGTTCTTTAAAGTGTGCATAAGGAAGGGGTTTACAGTAAGCTCCTCATGTTTTAGTAAAAAGTCCCTTTTTAGCATGATTTCTATGTTGTGTGTGCATATGTTTCCATACTTAGTACAAGTGATGTGCTAACCCCTATTTTCTCCCTTTCCCCCCATTATTTTAGGTTCTGGTCGTTGAAGGGTTCGTGACCATTTGCAAGCAAGGCTTGGATATTTCCTCCAAGTTTGGGTACGTCCTCAAGTTCCGAGGATGATGCCTTTTCTCATTCTACCTATGTTACATTGTTATAGTCTAAAGAAACTCATTTCACTCATGTTGTTTCAAGACATTGTTGTAAGCCCTAAGTGGCACTTTTTACATTTGTGTAAGGGCTATGCCCGTATTGTTCTATTCCGTTTAGATGGTTTAATATGAGACATCCCTATTAAGACTATAATGTGTATTTTATATATATATGTGTGACATAAAAGTAGAAGATTATGTAATCTTCCTATACGAAGGCTCGTTATAAATATACTATGTGTAAGCGAGAGGTCTATGTAAACCTCATGATATAAATGTAGATGAAAAGTTTTAAATTTTCCGCATTTTAACCTATGAATGTAATGATGAATTATAAGAGGTTAGTCTTAGTCCTTTTCGAGGACGACGATGGCGTTTACGTCTACAGGGTGCTCCCCGGATGTAACACTTAGTACATGTGGTTTGTAGTAACCCATATTTCTTCCCTTTTCCACAACAATAAAGGTTCAGGCCATTGATGTATCTTGAGGCTAAGGAAAGAAGGTTTGGACTGGTTTCTCCAAGTGTTGGTAGGTCCTCAATGTTCGGGGATGTTACCTTTTCACATTCAATCTTTGTAATATTGTTGTCTAAAGACATTGTTCATTCCTTCATCGTTTGAGACATTGATGTAAGCCTATATTGACATAATGACTTTGTATTGGCTATGTCCAAAATTGTACTCCTTTAAATGGTTAATGTGAGACAAAGTATTAGACTAAGTTCTTATGTATTGGTTATGTTATCTAAAAGAGAAGCCTAAGTAAGCTTCCTATGTGAGGAGTATATGTAAACTCTCTATATGTAGTATGCGAGAGGTCTATGTAAACCTCACTATATATATGTAAAAGGTTTTAATTATTCTGTGTTTTAACCTATGATATGTTATGATGAATGTTAAGATGCTAGTCTTAGCCCTATACGAGGATGAAAAAGTCGGTTACGTCTAGGGGGTGCTCCCCGGTCATGATAGTGATGTACTAGTTCGTGTTCATTAGCAAAACACTCATGCTGTCACACAATGAGTCCATCTTCCCATATGCAATTTTATTAGGATCCATTATTGACCGGGATAGAATGAATCTCTAGTTGATTATTGAGGTGGAGATGGCAATGAGGGCCAAGAATCGTAATAACTTGCTTCCATTCTCGGTACTCATAACAGAGTTCTGCCGGTGATCTAGAGTGACCTTTGTGGAAAATATGGATTGTAACGACCTGGATTCTTGAATCCGAATCGCCACCGACGTCGTTGACCTCTCAGAGGTCGCAGACAAGCCTCATCTTGAATTTATCACATTCATCTAGTTAAATTTGTGGAAAATTTAAAGCTTTTTATATGTATGAAGTTTACTTAAACTTCATATAGTCATTACATATTTACATCATATACTAAGCTCAACATAAGAGAACAACCATCTATCATAAAGAATCAATTCGAAACTGAAGATAAATATATCATAAATAGTTTGCCAAACCCGGCCTTTTTACAAAGCTTCGAAATGAAAGTACGAAAGAAACGCTAGGGACAACATCTTCTAGCTATGTATAAAACTAAGTCTATACTAAAACTATAGCATCCTCGAAATCAAGAGGACCTACCAAATGGTTTGGAGAAATTCTGAAGTCCAAACCGCTGCAAATGTCGTCAATCTGTCCTCTGATCTGCACCTATAAAAATAGTAAATAGTAGGGGGTTAGTACACCACTTGTACTAAGTATGGGTGTATGCACACATACACATAAATCTATGCATGATCAATGAAACCGCTACCTAAGCAACATGCCATATCTGAAAAGTCTCGTCATTAGACTTTTCCTAATTCGTTAGTTGTGAATTGTGGTATGAATATGATGTATTTTAATTCATTCAAAGCACACAACTCATTTTCTATATGATTACAACACATTAGTATCATCAACATAATTTTAGAACAACTCGAGCGAAAATTTGAAAATTTGATCTTTCTAACCCGAGAGCTCCATTTTTCACACTTACATTATTTTTCAGTCTTTTTATTCTTCTTGTTGTGTAGTTCAATAATTCCTTTGGTCCTATGTTTTACTTACAAGTGCAATGATTCATTGTAGTCCCATACCCACAATGAATCAATGTAAGTAATCCAAAGACTAAGGAATGATTTCCCTACCTTATAGTGAGTCATTCTTTACACTATATATTCATTTCATTTCATAAGCCATTCTCTATTGGTCATGCCATTTATTTCATCACTTTCATGTTAGGGAAGTTATGAGGTATTTAGTTAACATTACGTTCCTCCTTCCCTTTATTGGCATCATATAAGAAGTCATTATAAGCCAATCTTATTTGGCTTTGCCCATTATTTGCTGAAACTTCATCAGTGTGACTTTGGCAATTAACATTCTTAAGCTCTTCTTCATTGCTCACTTTGAACATACGTTCCATCATCATCATCATTCTCACTTTCATAGAGACATCATAGGGAATAAAATCATGCAAGCTAACATGAAATCCAGTGTCTACCCCACACCGAAAAGGGGTGATTCACCGACTAAAATGAATCTAGATCATGTGAGCTACTCATAAAATCCAGTGTCTGCCGCACATATGGAAAGGGGTGATCCTCGGCTAAGGCGAATCCATCTCAAGTGTTTAATACACACCGAAAAGGAGTGGCTCACGACTATAGTGAACCAAGAACTTATTGTGAGCATTAACTTACATAGATCATGTGAGATAAACATGAAATCTAGTATCTGCCCCACATCGAAAATGAGTGGAATCACCGGCCAAAGTGAAACTGAACATGCCTAGCTCGCCTAGGTGGAAACCACTGGATAGTTCCTATGTTGGCTAGACATAGTTCGAAGACTAGGGACGTACTGAGACTACTTATCCACCTCGGTGGTAGCCTCGTCTCACGAGACTTTCACGTGCAAGAACATGCTCATAACTAGTCTATCGGTGCTGTGCTCACTTTCATTATCTTCTTTATCTTTTAGAGTTGACTCAAGCATTATGGAAGCTTGCTTCAAGATTGAGATTTACTTACTCTTTTGATGACTTGTCATCCTTACTTTACATTGATGAAATGTGAATTGTCCTTACATATCATCCTTACTTTACATTGATGAAATGTGAATTGTCCTTACAAATCATCCTTACTTTACATTGATGAAATGTGAATTGTCCTTACATATCATCCTTACTTTACATTGATAAAATGTGAATTGTCCTTACATATCATCCTTAGGTGTTAATGAGACTAGTCTCACACATTCTAACACCTTGATTCGTGAGTATTTTTTTAACATAGTAGCTTAGGTGTAAGTAAGACTTGTCTCACTTTCTTTAACACCCCATTCTGGTTACTTACTTATTTTAGACCCCTTTAATCATGTTATAACTCACGTTACTTCTTTACTTCAGTGTAGTAGCTTCATATCATCTTTTGTGGACGATGAGCACTTCATTAAATGAGTTTCATGTGTTCATAGCTCATTCTTTTAGAGCATGTTGGGAGTTGTCCCAATGAATGGCATGCCCTTGGTTATGGACTCATTGAATTACTTTGGAAGTGCTTATAATATATTTGATACTCTTACTACACAAGATTGGCATATAATTAGTATTGGCCTCAACATTTGGGATGTTAAACTAGCAAAACCATTTTTGTTGGCATAAGCAAATTTTACGTATGTTCATATTTAAATTGAATATGTATGAACCTTTAACTATTATGTATTAATCCAATTTTACGTATGTTCATATTTAAATTGAATATGTATTAAGCCAAATGTTGGTTGTACTTTCCTAACTAACTATTATTTATGGTTCCTTTGTTAATGTTTACTTATTGTCCCAAGGACCCTCACCATGTCCTTGTGCACTGCTTAATTTACATGATCATTTTAAATGGTCATGTACTATGGTATATAGGCTTGACACTTGGATGCCTCATACCTTATGCATAAAAGATCCACTGTGTTTTTAGCTTAGGGTCTTCATTGTAGGTACACTTCTTGGTCAATGAATCTTGGATTGGGGTATGACAACCAAAAACTATATTTCTTATTCGTATATAGAAAATTGGCTAATATCCCTTAGCCAATTTTTCTATACTATACCCAATATTTCTCAATATTGGGCATTGGGGTGCCTATGTACCCCTAATAGGCTATCCTAAGGGCATACTGGGCTCTTCATTAGATATATGATTTTCCGGAACGTTACATAGATGTTGAAGTGACACCCAGTTCCTCTACTAATATCTGGAGTATCAAGGCAGAGTACAATAGGGATGAGGTTGAGCAAACGAGGATATCACTAATGGAAATATATCCGAATGTTGATATAGATACGTTTGAGAAAGATACTACTCTTTCCACTGAGGTAGGTAAGCGTTCACGTAAACCTAGCTCATCTGCTTCTTCTATATCTAATCCTACTTCTTCTATTATTGTTGGTTCCTCCCTCCCCCTATTGAGACAGGACATACTATATAAAATGGGCCACCTAGACTATTCGACCGATGTTCGTGCCTCCTGAGTTGTGGGAGTTGTACCGAACTGATTGACCCAGACATTATTACAGCCTTTTCCGCTATCTCAGATGAGTTGCGAAAGAAGAGAGAGATGATTACAACACACCAAATTTAATTGGATGCACTCACAGTGCGAGTTGAGGCATGTGAGAAGGGCATTCATCAATCTCATGATATGACAGCCTTGAAGGATGATATTGCTAGGTTGAAACGAGATGTAGATGAGTTCAAATCCACTTACATTTTGCTGCTATAGGGAACTTTCGACTTTCTTGAGGTTCCTAGTACAGAGGTTCCAGCAATTTCTAAGATCCCTCCATCCACTACGCTTGGTGATAATATTTTGGTTATAACGAGATGAGTAGGACACCCTGGAGATAGATGAGTAAGAGCTTGGGGCCCATGAGGCTGCAGTCCATTATGATCTTAAGGATTTAATGGGTTTGATGATGCAAAGGGCGATGTAGGCTTCACTTCGGGACACCTCAATAATTGGTTACAGTGGAGCATACTGTAATGGTGGAGATGAGTCGGGTAGTGATGACCAGACTTAAAGAGCCCCAGATGTGAAATGTTCACCTCGGGCTTACCCTGACAACAGATCTTGACTCACTTTCTATTTTATTCTAGAGACATTTATTTGTTTTCACATTGAAGACATTCTTTCGTATGTTTCGGTGGGGTATGGGCATCTTTATACCTAGATCTGGGGGTCGTATCTATTTTGTTTTGGATGCATTTTTGTTTATGTGTCCAAATCTTCTCGTTTATATGGTTAATTATAAATGTTGGTTTTGATCCACCTTCTAATTTCTGAATTTATGAATGGTGTGCCTGTTTTATTGCATATTTGAGTATCGGTTGAGATCAATACCGATGACTTGAATAGTGCTATTTACTAAATTATATGTTTTTGCAGGTCCAATAAGGCAAATTTGAGTTTTAAAAGTCATGTCTGGACTCTTAGCATCTTGTTGTGACTAGTCGATTGTTGAAATGAGTTTTGTGATGATAATTGCATGCAAGATTAACTTTTAGAGGTATGATGAATGATTGTGTTTAATGCCTTGGATGGTGAGGTTTCTTGAAAAATGTTCTTGGTAATACCTAAGACTTGCCTTGTTGGATCAATTGACTAGCATTGGTTATTGAAAGACATGATCTTCGACAAAAGTTTGTGAGAGTGAACCAAATTGCTACTATACCTCTTTGTGACTACCTTGTGAAAGTGTGAACTTAACTTTGCCCAATTCGAGCCTAACCTTTTCTGTGAATGAAACTTGAAAACATTTAGCCTCTTTCCTCCCCGCCTAAAACCTTCATAAAGCCTTGGTTAGTTTGAATAGGCAACTTAATTAGGCCAAAAGCCTAAGTTAGGGTGTGGTGAAAACAAGGAGAGAAATTGATCAAGAAGTTTGTTTTCACCCTTGAAGAATTTTGCCAAAAAATATGTAACCCGTCTATATAAACAAGATAGAAACAAAAGAAAATCAAAAGAAAAAGATTGAAAAATATGCTTGCAATTTGTTCATTGGTGGAAATAAAAGTGGTATTTAATGAGTCTAATAGTAAGTTTAGTGCTTGAAACTACTGAGGGTGGATTCTCAAAATGAAAAGAGCGAAAAAAGGAGAAGAAGTAAAATGCAAGTCATGCATCATTAATATAAAAGTCACTAAGCCAAAGTGATCATACCTTTACACTCAACCCCGTGACAATCCTTGAAATACCTTAGTGATCTTGATTGAGCCGAATGATGTGTTGATAGAAAATTACGGGTAAGCCTATGGGTAAAATCATGCCTGTGTTTATCTTTGAGAGTGTGAGAGTTGATTTTGATTCTTTATGATATTATCTTTGATGGACTTTGCGAGATCATGGAATCGTCGATCTGAGTTCATTCGAATACTATTGTTGAGCTTTAATTTGTATTTGTGGAAAACATTGTGAGCTTGACTTCTCTTTTATGATGGCTAGTCACCGTTTCAAACTTTTAGTGCACCATTAAACATTTATTGTAAAGGTTGAACCTCATGTGCATTCATGTTGAGTCTCAAGTAGCATTATTTGTAGACATCCCTATTGACTTGATTGATCTTGTGTTTACTTAACTACAAGAAAAAGTTTAAGTTGTAGGTGTTGATAAGTCGGGGATTTTGACTCATTTAGGGGTAATTATTCATAGTTTTAGTGCCCTCAATGCCTACTTTATGCTCTAAACTGATGCTAAAATACTTATTTGAAGCAATGAAGGCAAGAGAGCAAGGTAAGGACATTGCCTGAAAAAATGGAGGGGAAAAGAGGAAAAAGTCGAGGAACTTCAAGGCTGATGATCGCCAAGATGACTCGGCAAACCACAAAGTCTCTCTCTAGATTGCCAAAGGTTCCAAAATGTCAGCTCAGGAAAAGACAGCTAGGCAATGGGAAGGAAAAATTGGTGTTTCTCTGACTTGATCAGCAATGGGGACTTAACTCGCCTATAATTACAGAATGAGTTATAAAAATTCAAACCAAAAAGGCGAGGTAAAGGAATATTTGGCGCATTGCCGAACAGGTTGCTAGCCAGACCTGGATCACCTAAAGTTATAGGAAAGATGTGCTGAAATACCTAGCCAAGCAGGTGATGGAAGGCATATTCGAGGCATCACCGACTTGGTCAGCGGCCACGACTTACTCTGTCGATTTTTCCTAAAGATGAAAATATGGAAGAGCAGAAATGCAATTTTTAAAATATTAAAAGGCACCTTTCAATTCCAAAAAGTTCCTACACATTGAAAGTTTGGGTTTTTTTGTTCAATCACTGATTTAATTACTTTTTGAGTAGAATTGGGAATTGGATGTTGATTTCAAGCATTATGAAGACTTGAATTGTATTACCCAACTGATGGAGAATATATTGGGTAATAATTTCTTGCTTTTAATGATGTGTGTCTAAAAAACCCATTCTTGGAGGTGTGGTCACGTGACTAAATAGTCTAATTAGATTATGGGTGTTAGTTATTTACTGATTAAATTGTTGATTTGAAGTGGGTTTGATTGATAGTTGTGTTTTAATTCATGAAGTGTAGTGGGAAATGCACTTCTAACTTAGTATTCTAGGTTTTCTTGAGATGTTTTAGAATTAAGACTATCAATTGATTATTGTATTGATTGAATTATTGTTGATTTGGCCTTAGAAAGTGAATCTGAATTCGATCCTACCAATCTAAATCGAGAGAGTAGATTAATTAAGGTTTTGAGTTGTTCATATTCTTAAGCATGTTGAGATTCGATAGAACTCGCGTAAATCATGGTAGTTGATCGAGATATGGCTATTACATCTAAGCTTAGCCTACGGGCTAAGATTCAACGTGTTTATTATAATCACCCATATTGCAAAATTAAACATTTAATCGATCACATCCCCGAGAATCCTTCTCTACTTAATTACTCCACTATTTTCCTAGTCGTTAATTGTCACTCTAATCCCCACATTTGACACTAGTTGTCAACCCCTGAAATTTTGTTTAGCTAGTTTCGATGATGTTTACTTCTGCAAATAACAAGAACACGACTTTTAATTAGTAATTCAATTCCATTCTATATACCTCTCTGTGGGATAGACCCCAACTTTTTGTTGGTTTTATACTTGATTGTGACCCCATATACTTAGAATTGTATGAAGTGTAGTTGAGCGTTATCTAGATTTCAACCTATTTAGGGCTTAATACTCGGGAAATTAGAATCATCAACGCCTAATTTATGCTCGTAACTGTTGTCAAAATGTTAATATTCAGCAATGAAGGCAAAAGAGCAAGGTAACGACACTACAGGGCAAATATGCGCGAAAAAAAGCTCAAAATGGTAATGGAAAGTAAAGTTGGTACTTGCCAAAGCCACTCGGTGAGTCGCCGAGTCGATCTTCAGCTCACTGAAAGTTGCTGCAGTCTAGCCCATGGACAAGACCAAACTCATAGAAAAGGCGACGCAAAAACAGCAAGCAACGAACGCAAGAAAAAGGCAGAAAATTCCATTGATTTTCCTAGGCGATTTCAAGGTTTCTCCAAGTTTTCATTCAAGATGGTCTTCGTAGATTAAGTTCTACTTAAGGTATGGGTTTATCTCCTGGACTCCTTTCTCCAAGAGAACTTTCTTTCCAATGAATTCAACGATCTTGAAACTAGGGTTGTTCCCGTTCTCGTTGAACTCCTTGTCCCTAGTATCTTTTTCGATTTCAATGTTGAATAGGTTAGAGATCATGTTGTTGGTATGTGGTGCTGGCTGTTCTTAACATGTATTATTCTTGAAGGATTAGTATAGAATGAACCTATAAGCTTGTAGTTGCGTAAAGTTAATACTATCATGAAAACTAAGAATCGATGATATGCTAAGAACGTCCGTGATTGTGTTAGGTGATTTATGTGTATTGGCCGAATATTGACTTGCTGATGTTGTGAAGTTATGATGATATTATAGTAATCAAATGTTAATATTATACTGTCCAATATGTCTTAAAAACGTTACCCTAAAGTCATGAACTAAGATTGTTTAAGAGAATGATATTATGTTAAGATGTGTCTAAAAATGTTATGTATGAAGATGATTACGGTTTGTTGTGCATACCTACTGTTAATGTGACTTGTTAATGATGTTGTGTTCGTTAAATGATCATATTATGCTGTCCAAGATGTTTAAAAATGTTGTGCCTAAAGTTATGTTATAAGGTTGGCTAAAAATATCTCCATGATATTCTCATTACCAGTGCCTAGTGAAATTATGATTTGTGCCAACAAATTGGCTAGTAAAACATATGTCTAATCACATTACTTCCAAAACATGAAAATTCTTACCAATCTCTACATTAATGAACTCATAACATAGGGTATGTCAATCAATGGGACAAGTCCCAACATGCCCTATCCACACGAACTTGTGAACGTAAAAACATTGAATTGTTCTTGTAGGTTAACCAAAGGTTAAAAGTTCAAGTGTAGTGAAAGTTTGTCTTATGCCAATAAATTGGCCTACAATATTATCTCCAAAAATATGTAATAGAATTGGCTAATGATTCCATGAAATTATATTTGAATGAATGTTTGGCTTGTGTCAATAAATTGACTATCAAGTTATTTCCAAATTTTCTAGGCCAATACTAATCATATGCAAATCTTGTGTATCCAAAACAATGAAATGACAACTCAAGTACTTCTAATCTAATTCAATGAATCCATAACCAAGGGCATTCCATTCATTGGGACAACTCCCAACATGCTCTACAAGAATGAACTATGAACATATGTAACTCATTGAAAGAAATGCTCATCGTCCTTAAACGATGAAATGAAGCTACTACACTAAAGTAAAGAAGTAACGTGAGTTATAACATAATTAAAGGGGTCTAAATTAAGTAAGTGACCAGAATGGGGTGTTAAAGGAACTGAGACAAGTCTTACTTACACCAAAGCTAATTTGTTAAAAGAATACTCACGAATGAAGGTGTTAGAATGTGTGAGGCTAGTCTCATTAACACCTAAGGATGATATGTAAGGACAATTCACATTCATCAATGTAAAGTAAGGATGATATGTAAGGACAATTCACATTCATCAATGTAAAGTAAGGATGATATGTAAGGACAATTCACATTCATCAATGTAAAGTAAGGATGATATGTAAGGACAATTCACATTTCATCAATGTAAACTAAGGATGACAAGTCATCAAAAGAGTAAATAAGTCTCAATCATACTCTATATGAAAGTGTAAGGACAGTTCACGCTTAATACTAATGATGAGATGAGAAATCATCTAATGAGCTATGATGTCCTCATGCTAGAAGCCAGCTTCCATGATGTTTGAGTTGAATGTAATGGAACTTTATACTGAGCACCGATAGGCTAGCTAATAGCGGTGATGCCTTCCTTCGGGAAGGGCGGAGGTTCACGTAACTCTCCTGAGATGAGACTGTCCGGCATGCCGGGTATGGGTCTCCTTATATCTCCTAGTCTTTGAACCTATACTGCCAATATAGGGATCTAGCAGGGTTCAATTCCCTATATACGCTAGCATGTTTTGGTTTCACCTTGGACAGTGACTCCACCTTTTTTCGGTGTGGGAAAGACACCGAATTTCATGATGCTCACATGATCTATCTCGGTTAAGGTTGGAGTTCCTCAAAGTATGAAAGATAATGAAATGAACGATACCGAAGGTGTTTGTGCAAGACAATCAGGAGGTGAAATCAGATTCAAGTAATGACATTAGGTCATTCTTGGTCATCGCACTTCATGATCCCGATGAGAGTCTTAAACATCATCCTAGGAACAGCTGGTGTTTACATCAGCCTACGAATGAATGAAATAAATAATGTGAATTATGAAATGAACGAATGAAGCAGACTCTGTGCTTGCTAAAGAAGGACCTCGAGTTGAGGTCCCACAAGAAGAAGAAAAAGACTGATACTAATGTCTTGTAATCAAATAGAAAAGAGGAGCTCTCGGGTTTGGAGGATTAAAAATTTAAATCTTCGCCCGAGTGGTTCTAAAATTATGTTGATGATACTAATGTCTTGTAATCAAATAGAAAATCAGTTATGTGCTTTGAATGCATTAAAATACATTTATACCACAATTCACAACTAACGAATTAGGAAAGTCTAATGACTAGACTTTTCAGAAATGGCATGTTGCTTAGGAAGCGCTTTCATTGATCATGCATAGCTTTATGTGTATGTGTGCATACACCCATACTTAGTACAAGTGGTGTACTAACCCCCTATTATTTACTATTTTTATAGGTGCAGGTCAAAGGACAGGTTGACGACACTTGCAGCGGTTTGGACTTCAGCGTTTCTCCAAACCAATTGGTAGGTCCTCGTGATTTCGAGGATGCTACAGATTTAGTCTAGTCTTAGTTTTAGACATAGCTAGTGGATGTTGTCCCTAGCGTTTCTTTCGTACCTTCATTTCGAAGCTTTGTAATAAGGCCGTGTTTGGCAAACTATTTATGATATATTCATCTTCAGTTTCGAATTGATTCTTTATGTTATATGGTTGTTCTCTTATGTTGAGCTTAGTATATTATGTATCTACTTAATAATTATATGAATTATATGTATGCTTCATACATATAAAAAGTTTTAAATTTTCCGCAAATTTAACTAGATGAATGTGATGAATGCAAGATGAGGCTTGTCTGCTACCTCTGAGAGGTCAACGACGCCGGTTGCGATCCGGATTCCAGAATCCGGGTCGTGACGTTGCTTCACCAAGTGACTCTGATGTTGAAATTTTGGGAAAGTATACATGTTATTTTCAAAAGAAGAGAAGGACTTCTTAATAGTTCGGGAATTTTACACAAATTATTCAAATTCTAGTTTTCTATATATTACATTCTAGAACATTATTTTTGTAATTTTGAGCAAGGATTTAGAGATTGTGAGATTTTTAGTGTCACACCCGAGGCTATCCCTTGGGCATAAACATAGGACCTACGATCACAAGTGACCCCAAGTTAACCATGAGCTAGCATATCATAAGAAAACTAAACAAAGCTATGAAAGATAAACTAATGCGGAAGCTAATTCATTGGATAACTAATTGAGGGGAATACCCAATAATGGTCTGAATATATAATATCGAATAAGAGTTTAGTGATACTGAAGAATCACTAAAATGTTAAGCTTAATATAAGTATATCTGAAAAAGCCTTTACTGACTAGAGTTGTTGAGATATGTCCGCATCTAACCCTAGCAAAACTGAAAACGAAAGACTAAATCTGAAAACATATATATTGTCCTCGGAGTATGAGTGTCATACCCGGGAAGTACCCCCTAGACGCAACCGGCGTCAGCGTCCTCAGAGAGGACTAAGACTAGCCTCTTAGCATTCCTCATTACATTCATAGGTTAAAAATGCAGAAAATTTAAAACTATTCATCTAGACTACTTTACGAGGTTTACTTCGACCTCTCGCTGACACATAATATATTTATATCGAGTATTAGTAGACCCTTCGTTTAAGAAGAATACGTAGTCTTCTACTTTTATGGCGCACACACACACACACATATCTATATATATATGTACATATCTATATATATATGTACATATCTATATATATATGTACATATCTATATATATATGTACATATATATATATATATATATATATATATACACATATATATACAGGATCGAAACCTGGCTCTGATACCAAATAAGAGGAGGGGTTATATTTCAATAGATATTACCAAATAAGAGGAGGGGTTATATTTCAATAGATATTTCAATAAAAGTTGTAACAATAAAAGTTGTAAAATCCTACTCAGTACTCCTTCACTCTCTTGTTCTATTATGTAATTATCATTTTAGTTTCTAGTTTTTCTTCCCTTATATAATTTTTTTTTATTATTTTATAGACTCTGTCCATTCATGAATCTATTATTACTGTTCATCTGTTTCTCTTAGCTTTTGTTCTTAAAAGTAGTCTTCTTTAACCACACCCCAGATTTGGTCATTCATCGTTACAATGTCCTAGGAATTTACAGGTTAATCCATTGATACTTTTAAGAGGCTAAGAAACTAACCATATACTAGGTAACATAGATTCATGATAGAATTGATAAATTCATATACAAATAATTAACATATCACATATAATTAAAAAGAAAAATCACATAATTTACATAAATGGGAAGTTTTACTAGAAACATAAATATGAAAACTTACATTATTAGAATAGAGTGAAGTTTCCCTTTTGGGAAACCCGAACGACTTCCAAAGACTTTACAAAAAAGTTTAAAACAAACTTGAAACAAAGAACTAAAAGATTTTTTTTTTTTTTTTTTTACTAAGTAGGAAGAGGAAGGATCTTTGGAAAACTTTGGATTTGCTGGTTGTGTCTTTTTCGCTCTGCTTCCTTCTTCTGATAATGTCTTCTTTATATATACAATTATGGACTTCAAACTCCGGACTTCAAAATGAAAAAAGAATCTTATCTTTTCCGCCGGGTGCGCATTGGGCCCCATCGCACGTGAAATGATTCCTTCTTTTGCATTATTATCCGTCCTTTGTCTGATTTATTACTGTACCATTATCACTTATTAGCTGTCCTATACAAAAAGTCTATCACTTATCCTTATCTCTTACTTAGTGCCTATCTATTTTAAAATAATGTAAAGACGCGTCCCAACAGTTTTTCCACACATGTGTGGTAGTGAGTAAAGTGGGACTCACATTTTTTAACAAAAGAAGCATTCCTCTTTAACACAAAACCACTACAAATATTATATATATATATATATATATATATATATATATATATATATATATATATATATATATATATATATATATATATATATTTTATGTGTCTAAGTTGTGTAAGGCAATCGAATCAAAACTCATACCAGAGTCATCATCGTTTGGGTCTTGAGCAAAGTGTATTGGATCTGAAAAATCATCTGAATTATTTGGGCTTGAAACTGAGTTTTGTCTTGGACTTTGTGTTGGGCTTGGATTTATATGTTTGTCTTTTTCTTGTTGTTCTTTAAGTAATTTTTCTACAGTTTTGGTTATAATGGATTCTAGGTCTTTATTTTTCTGGGATTTTTTGGTTTTTTGTCTAAGAGTCTGGGTAAAAGAAAGGGGTAAACGTCTTCTGGAAGATGAGCCTTCATCTTTTTCACTTTTTGGCAAAGTGACAGCCATTAACGGGTTTGAGAAGTCTTTACCGATTACCGTTTGAACTGGACTAGCTGTATCTTTATCCGATACAGTGGATTTATTTACATTCAGAGGGGAATGTACACCCATCTCATCCATTTTTCTTGGGGATGGAAAACCCTGTATGTTGGTCTGGATGTCTTTAGTCTTCAGATCATTCTCCATTTTTGCAATTCTTTCTTTAAACTGGAGATTGTCTTGTAACAATACCTCGTTCTTATAATTTAATCTTTTGAAGGCTTCGGTCATTGAAGAACAATGATCACAAAAAATAATTTTGTCTGTGTCTTTTTGAATATGGTATTGAGGAATTTTGTCTGGATTCTGTTTAAGAGAGGGAGAGATATAATAGTTTGGACCTAATACTCCCCTAGCATAGTCTAATGCTTTAGTAAAATCATTGAATCCTTTAAAAAGTGGTTTAGAAAATCCTTTAATAGAGTCTAATACTTCTATCAAGTTTGAAAAACTCCATTTGTCTTACCATGTATTACAACATAATATTTAAACTTATTTTCTTTATTTTTAGTAGAAAAGTAATATCCTAAAGCATTTAATACAGCAATTATATATTTAGTGTCTTTTTTATTATGAGCTATCCAAATATTGTCTATTAAACATTTTTGTTGTTTATCTAGCTGGTATATAGGCAAGTGTCTAAAAGTCAAATTAGATGATTCATATGCTATTAAATTATGTTGTCCAAATTGTAACCTTTCTGTTCTATTATCATCCATTTTATTTAGTGGTCTAAAATGTAAATTAGATAATACTGTCTGTTTATATAAGTCTGAAAAATCTGGGGTTGGAGGTTGAACTCCTTTGCCCTTGTCTTGGAAAGATGGTCTCATTTTGTAAAATTTAAAATTTAAACTTTAATCAATAATCTACTTAATTGGTCTGCAATACTATTATTATTTCCTTTAATATGCTCAAAAATTATAGAATTATAAATTGATATAGTATCTAAAAAATTTAACCATCTTCTTCTACTACTAGTTTTATCATTAATTTTCTGGTGAAATTTTACTATAGCTTCACAATCTGTTCTTATTAATATTTCTAGTTTATTTAAAATATAAATTCTAAAGCTATTTAATCCATATATTATAGCTAAAATTTCAACATCTATGCTAGCTATATTACCTTGTTCTTTAAATTTTTCACTTTAATAAGCACATATTTTTTCTTCTTTTTTAGAACTATATTTATGTGGTTTTGATTTTAATACTGCACCCCATCTGTCAAAACTCCCATCTGTTTCTATTATTAAATAATCTGATTCTAATGGCATATTAAGATCAGGAATATTTTTTATTTTTTCTTTTATCTTTTGTACTAATTTTATATCTTCCATATTAAAATTTCTTTGTCCCTTAGATCCTGTCTTAGAGTATAATGGTCCTGCTAATTTTCCTAAATCTTTAATATATGGTCTTGCATAATTAATTATACCTAAGAATTTTTGTAAATCCTTTAAATTATTTAATTTGTCTGGCATGTCTAAAGCTTTTTCAGCTATATGAGGTTGTAGTTTAACTTTTCCTTCTCCTAAAGTAATTCCTAAGAAATTTAGGTAGTGTTTAAATAATTCTATTTTCTTTTTACTAATTATTATTCCATTATTAACAAATAACCTAAAAACTGTTTGTAAATGTCCTAAGTGTTCTTTTATATCTTTACTAAATACTAGAATATCATCTACATATACTAAAACAAATCTTTTATATTCCCCAAATATTTGATCCATTTTTCTTTGAAAAATTGGAGGTGCTGTTTTTAATCCGAATGGCATAACTAACCATTCAAAATGTCCTTCAGGACATGTAAAAGTTGTCCATTCTATACTATCTGGATGCATTTTTATTTGCCAATATCCTGACTTACAATCAAATTTACTAAAAATTGTTTTTCCTTGAATTCTATTTATTCATTCTGTTTTGTCTGATAATTTATATCCATCTGTTCTAGTATTATCATTAAGTCTTTTGTAATTTATAACCAATCTAGCTTTTCCTCTAACTATTTACTATGATTTCTTACCATGAATGCTGCTGATCTATGTTTTAAAGTAGATCTTCTTATGACTCCTAATTCTAATAGTTCTTTAATTTGTATTCTAAAATCTTCTAAATCTTGGTTTGTAGCTTCTATTGAGGCTGTTTTTATTATATATTCTGGATTTATTATATCTAACTTGCATACTATGTGATTATTCTCCCAATGTTTTAAAGGTTTTTCTCCTATTATTTCTATTTGATCTAAAATTTTTACTATATTATCCAGATCTTGTTTATTTCTTATTTGTCCTATTTTTTGAATTCCTGTCTTAAAATTATATAATTCTGTTTCCCTTTCTATTAGAACATAGTTTTTACCAACTATATCTTCTTCATCTAATTTAAGTATATCTTCATATAATATATTACATCATGTTTTAGTACATTGTATATTATTTTCACAATTCTCACAACATTTTTCTTTATGTCTTATTTGAGTATTAATTTTATTAGTTAAAACAGAAGTATAAGTAATGTTTTTCATGAAAAGTATTCCGTCATTTGTTATTAAAGTTCCTCCTTTATTATATAGTATAAAATCTAGTCCTAAAACAAAATCTACTCTTATATCTAAATCTCTTACCCATATTTTATCCATTTTATAGGTAGGTTTATAGAATTCTGAACAAGTATTTGAAAAACTAACTTGTGCTTTATCTATGTAATATTTATATATATTATGTGTTCCATCCATTTGCATTGCTGCAAGTGGTTTTTCTAAAGTCTTTATTAATTCTGGTGGTACTATTTTCTTATTTAAAATACTTTTTGTACATCCTGAATCTATTAGTGCTAAAGTTTCTAGTTCATATTTTCCTATTTGAAGTCTTGCTAATACTTTAACTGTATTTATATTTTTATCTTGATTACATATTAGAGTATTAGATTCTTCATTCATTAATTCCTGATTGTCTAAAGGTATTTCTTGTTCAATATTTTTTCCTTTTTCTAACCTTACTATTCTTTCTTCTAATTCTTTAACTTTTGCCTTTAATACTGATACTTTTAAATTTATTAAAGGTTCATTTGTATGTACTTCTTTCCTTTTTTGAGTTATTATTCCTAACTGTGTCTCTATACAACTTATACATCCTTCTATAAAATATTTATTACATTTAGCTCTTTTATATTTACTTGGATACCATTTACACCAATTACATGGATTACTATCTAATCCTGTATCTTTTTCAAAATTATGTTCACATTCTATTATATTCATAAAATTAATTTGTAAATCGTCTATGTTTAAATTTTCTATTCCTATTTCATTAATTAATTCTTCTCCTTCTGAATTAGAAGAGTCTTCTTCTTTATTGTTTTCTTCTATATCAATGCTTACTATAGAGTAAATACTTTCATTATCTGACATATATTCATCTACATTTAATAATGCTTCGTTAAATTCTTCTACTAATTGAGCATTTCTAGTCTTTGCATTATATCTTTTAGGACAGGTGTTTGCTAAATGTTCTATACTTCCACATGTAAAACATTCTAACTTATTCTTATAATTTCTATCTGTTCTATATTTTCTCACATGTCTATCCCTATTTAAATATGGTTTTCTAGCTGAAGATTTTCTAAGAAAATATCCTTTTTTATTATATCTCTTATTATATTGTGGATTGTATTTTTTATATTTTTTCTTTCTATAGTGATTTTTATCATAATTTTGAGTTGTATATATTATATCTTTGCAGAAATTCATTTCATTTTGTTTTAATTGTTTTTGTATTTGTAAATTAGTACATTTTTCTTGTAATATTTCCATTATATGTTGTATTCTATGTCCTATAGACCACTTTGCTAGAGGGTTTTGTGCTAATCCTTCTCTTTTGGTCCATCTATCTTCTATTTCTCTTCCTAAAGCTCCAGGTAATTTATTAAATAATTTTTTACCTAAATCTTGATCAAATGCATTTCCACTAATTGTACAATAATAGAAATAATCATTTAAAAATTTCTTTATATAATACCAATTACTTATACTTAATTGTTCTAGTTTTATTACTGCATTTCTTTGTAAAGCTACCAATCCACTATTTGGATCTTCTCCAGTTATTAATGTATGTATTTTATTTGTAAAGTTATATGGGTTAGGTCCTAATGATACTAAATACTGAAATTCTAATGGAAATTCTACTTTATAAGCTTCCCATAAAGCCTTAGTTGATTCTCCTAAGAATGTTTCTAAGTATTTATACATTGCTTCAACATCAGTTTCTGTATAGTTTTTTATAAAATCTGCTACTACTATTCCTTTCCATAAGTCTATTACTGAATTCCATCTTTGTGGATCATGTGCAGCTATATTTATAATTTTTCCTTTACTTCCTCCTTCTTGGAGTATTATTGGTTCTTCTATAGGCATTCTTTTTCCCATAGGTTTTACTTCTGTTATCGGAACATCTCCTTGTCTATATACTCTTCTACGTGGTATATTTCCTGTACTATTATCTGCAGTATAACCTTGTTCATTTGTTCTTTGGAATGGACTACTAGAACTTGTTGTTTCCATTAATTCTTTTTGACTAAGTATAGATTCTAATTCAGATGTTTCACTATCATTTTCTTGTATTTCTGTCATTATATTATTAGCTTTTTCTAATTTTTCTTGTAAACTTTTTTCTAGTCTATAACCTTTATTATCTGTTCTTTTTTCACAAGTTTTAAAGTGCAATGTTACTTGTTCTAATTTTAAGTCTTTTAATTTACATCCTTTACATGTAAATAATCTATTTCTATTATTTTTACATATTTCTTTTGCTTTCTCTATAGCTAAATCGACTTCATAATCTTCTTCTAATATTATTTCTATGTTCATACCTTCTAAAGGCATTTCTTCTATAACACTTTCTTCTTCAATGTCTTTTTGAGCTTCATAATTATAGTCTGTAAATCTAATTGAAGGTTCTCCTTTAGAATTTGTGTATATTAAATGAGATTCTGGTGTTAAAGATTCTTTTTCTTTAAAATCACCTAATTTCCATTCTAATCCCGCATATTCTTCAGGATTTATTTTTATGGGTTTTATTAATTTTATCCCTTTATTTCCCATTACTTCTACTACATCTTTTATTTGTAATTTAAATCTAGTATTACTACTATCTGTCATTTTACCTAAAAATCCTACACATATTAATAAATTCTTTCCACTATGCATTTCTTCATATCCTTTAGTTTGTATTCCTATTCTAATGTGAGTTCCAAATTCATTTAAATTCATCATAAAATCTTGACTTATATAGAAAATTCCTCCATTATTGGTCATATCTACTTCTGTTAATCCTATAATTGCCTTTTTTATGTCTGACCATCTTTTATCATATATTGTAATTAATGTCTTTGTTCCTAAACTTTTTCTAGTTAATCCTTTAATTCCTATAACTATTAATCCCATATGCATTAAGTCTTTTTTAACCTGTTCTATTTCTTTTACAGATTCGGAGTTTATGAGTGGTAAAGATACAGAAGTTTTTCCTAATACTGACAGTTGTTCTTCTCTATAATGTCTATATAGTTGAGATTTTGAATTTGTATTGTATAAAACTTTTGGGTTTAATAAATTTAATTGATGTTGCTGAAATATTTGTATATCTTTATCTGTATCTATTATTTCATCTAATTGTTGATTATTGTTTTCTTTTGTCTTTCTATTTAGTATTCTTGACAAAAAATTATTACTTATATTATTCTGGGTGTAACTTGGTCCTGGTCTTTCTTTTCTTTTGTCTCTTGATCTAGTTGGAAAAATGTCCATTTTTGCTGTTTTTTAATTATTTTCTCTTTTTGTGGAGTAATTTCTATTTTAGTTAACTTTTCTATTAATTCTTCCACTCCAGTTGTATTTATATTTTTACCTTCTAATTTTTCTTTTTTATCTATCTTATTATGTAGTTGTAATAAAAGTGATATTATTATATTATTTTGTTTTATGATAATTTGATCTGATTTTGAAGGTGGATTAAATTCTTTATAATCTAATAGAAGAGTTATTCTTTTTTCTATTAATGTTATTGCTTCTTTATATGTCTCTGTTTCTATTAAGTCTTTAATGAAAGAACTATTTCTTTTATTGATGCTAATTCTGTCTTTATTTCTTGTAATTTTATGATTAAATTCTTCTCTTAATCTGTTATTTAATTTTTTAGTTAATTCTACTCCTTGTTCTTTTAAATAGTCTAAATTTTCTTCTATCTTATTAAAAATTTGTTTTTGTCTATTTTGGGTTTCTTCTTGTTCACTTAATATTTTTATAATTTTGTTATTATGTTCTTTAATTTTTTCACTAAGGTTTATTATTAAATCGATTAAAGTATTATATTGAGGATCTTCTGTATGTAAACTATGGTCTCCACTATCAAAATTATACTTTATAATACTTTTTCCTTTTAATCTTTTAAATCTTTTTTCTATAGTTATTTGTAAATCTAAATATTCTAGACTTTTTAATGAAGCTATTTTTACTATTATTATCCTAAAGTAGTTGGTTTATAATATTCACTAAAAAATTTTATTCTTTGAGTATACCTATCAATATCAATCCTAAGTCCTTGTAATTCCCATTTTAAAGCATTTATATATTCTTCGTTGTTTATATCATATTCAAAAGAGAAAGTTTTTGGTTTAAAGAATTCATTTTCGTATATATAGATATATGCTTCTATTGCTTTTTCTTGTCTTTTTAATCTTTGTTTTTCCTTTATATCTCTATATAATATCTTATAATCAAATCTTATACTTTTAGAAAAAGGAAGATTTCTCATATATATTTTTTAATTACAATTTTTCTAGATGTAAGATGTCTTACTAACTTTTGTTCTAATATTTTAGCTAAGAAAAATATATGATCTAATCTATTACTTATTTCTTTTTTAAAACTTGTTGAGCTTGTTATTTTTAGATCTTTTAACAATATCTCTGAGTCTAAATATAAACTTAATAATTCTCTTTTCACTTTTTTATATTCTTTAGTATTTTTATAGGGTCTTCTCATATATTATCCTACAGAATTATAATAATAAGGATTATTTTTAATAATTTTTATTCTTTCTATTACTTCTTTAATCTCAAAATTTACCTGATTTAATTCTTCTTGTATTTGTTTTTGAGATTGTCTAATAGTCTTCCTAAGAGTTTTTACAGAATATTTATATGTATAAGTTAACGATAATCTTAAATTTAAAGTAAAAAGATGACTTTCTAACGATTTTTTATATAATTTAACTATTTTCAGATGTTGTCTATTATAAAATAAAGTTCTATGATATGCAAAGGTTTTTCTAGAATAATAATCTTTTTTCATATAATTTTTTTGTCTATTCAAGATCACTGGCTCTGATACCAAATAAGAGGAGGGGTTATATTTCAATAGTGGTATCAGAGCAAATCAGAGGAGGGGTTATATTTCAATAGATATTACCAAATAAGAGGAGGGGTTATATTTCAATAGATATTTCAATAAAAGTTGTAACAATAAAAGTTGTAAAATCCTACTCAGTACTCCTTCACTCTCTTGTTCTATTATGTAATTATCATTTTAGTTTCTAGTTTTTCTTCCCTTATATAATTTTTTTTTTTTTTTTTTATTTTATGGACTCTGTCCATTCATGAATCTATTATTACTGTTCATCTCTTTCCCTTAGCTTTTGTTCTTAAAAGTAGTCTTCTTTAACCACACCCCGGATTTGGTCATTCATCGTTCTATTAAGAACATTCAAACTGACCCAACAATGTCCTAGGAATTTACAGGTTAATCCATCGATACTTTTAAGAGGCTAAGAAACTAACCATATACTAGGTAACATAGATTCATGATAGAATTGATAAATTCATATACAAATAATTAACATATCACATATAATTAAAAAGAAAAATCACATAATTTACATAAATGGGAAGTTTTACTAGAAACATAAATATGAAAACTTACATTATTAGAACAGAGTGAAGTTTCCCTTTCGGGAAACCCGAACGACTTCCAAAGACTTTACAAAAAAGTTTAAAACAAACTTGAAACAAAGAACTAAAAGATTTTTTTTTTTTTTTACTAAGTAGGAAGAGGAAGGATCTTTGGAAAACTTTGGATTTGCTAGTTGTGTCTTTTTCGCTCTGCTTCCTTCTTCTGATAATGTCTTCTTTATATATACAATTATGGACTTCAAACTCCGGACTTCAAAATGAAAAAAGAATCTTATCTTTTCCGCCGGGTGCACATTGGGCCCCATCGCACGTGAAATGATTCCTTCTTTTGCATTATTATCCGTCCTTTGTCTGATTTATTACTGTACCATATCACTTATTAGCTGTCCTATACAAAAAGTCTATCACTTATCCTTATCTCTTACTTAGTGCCTATCTATTTTAAAATAAAGTAAAGACGCGTCCCAACAGTTTTTCCACACATGTGTGGTAGTGAGTAAAGTGGGACTCATATTTTTTAACAAAAGAGGCATTCCTCTTTAACACAAAACCACTACAAATATTATATATATATATATATATATATATATATATATATTTTTTTTTTTTTATGTGTCTAAGTTGTGTAAGGCAATCGAATCAAAACTCATACCAGAGTCATCAGCGTTTGGGTCTTGAGCAAAGTGTATTGGATCTGAAAAATCATCTGAATTATTTGGGCTTGAAACTGAGTTTTGTCTTGGACTTTGTGTTGGGCTTGGGTTTATATGTTTGTCTTTTTCTTGTTGTTCTTTAAGTAATTTTTCTACAGTTTTGGTTATAATGGATTCTAGGTCTTTATTTTTCTGGGATTTTTTGGTTTTTTGTCTAAGAGTCTGGGTAAAAGAAAGGGGTAAACGTCTTCTGGAAGATGAGCCTTCATCTTTTTCACTTTTTGGCAAAGTGACAGCCATTAACGGGTTTGAGAAGTCTTTACCGATTACCGTTTGAACCGGACTAGCTGTATCTTTATCCGATACAGTGGATTTATTTACATTCATAGGGGAATGTACACCCATCTCATCCATTTTTCTTGGGGATGGAAAACCCTGTATGTTGGTCTGGATGTCTTTAGTCTTCAGATCATTCTCCATTTTTGCAATTCTTTCTTTAAACTGGAGATTTTCTTGTAACAATACCTCGTTCTTATAATTTAATCTTTTGAAGGCTTCGGTCATTGAAGAACAATGATCACAAAAAATAATTTTGTCTGTGTCTTTTTGAATATGGTATTGAGGAATTTTGTCTGGATTCTGTTTAAGAGAGGGAGAGATATAATAGTTTGGACCTAATACTCCCCTAGCATAGTCTAATGCTTCAGTAAAATCATTGAATCCTTTAAAAAGTGGTTTAGAAAATCCTTTAATAGAGTCTAATACTTCTATCCAAGTTTGAAAAACTCCATTTGTCTTACCATGTATTACAACATAATATTTAAACTTATTTTCTTTATTTTTAGTAGAAAAGTAATATCCTAAAGCATTTAATACAGCAATTATATATTTAGTGTCTTTTTTATTATGAGCTATCCAAATATTGTCTATTAAACATTTCTGTTGTTTATCTAGCTGGTATATAGGCAAGTGTCTAAAAGTCAAATTAGATGATTCATATGCTATTAAATTATGTTGTCCAAATTGTAACCTTTCTATTCTATTATCATCCATTTTATTTAGTGGTCTAAAATGTAAATTAGATAATACTGTCTGTTTATATAAGTCTGAAAAATCTGGGGTTGGAGGTTGAACTCCTTTGCCCTTGTCTTGGAAAGATGGTCTCATTCTGTAAAATTTAAAATTTAAACTTTAATCAATAATCTACTTAATTGGTCTGCAATACTATTATCATTTCCTTTAATATGCTCAAAAATTATAGAATTATAAATTGATATAGTATCTAAAAAATTTAACCATCTTCTTCTACTACTAGTTTTATCATTAATTTTCTGGTGAAATTTTACTATAGCTTCACAATTTGTTCTTATTAATATTTCTAGTTTATTTAAAATATAAATTCTAAAGCTATTTAATCCATATATTATAGCTAAAATTTCAACATCTATGCTAGCTATATTACCTTTTTCTTTAAATTTTTCACTTTGAAAAGCACATATTTTTTCTTCTTTTTTAGAACTATATTTATGTGGTTTTGATTTTAATACTACACCCCATCCGTCAAAACTCCCATCTGTTTCTATTATTAAATAATCTGATTCTAATGGCATATTAAGATCAGGAATATTTTTTATTTTTTCTTTTATCTTTTGTACTAATTTTATATTTTCCGTATTAAAATTTCTTTGTCCCTTAGATCCTGTCTTAGAGTATAATGGTCCTGCTAATTTTCCTAAATCTTTAATATATGGTCTTGCATAATTAATTATACCTAAGAATTTTTGTAAATCCTTTAAATTATTTAATTTATCTGGCATGTCTAAAGCTTTTTTAGCTATATGAGGTTGTAGTTTAACTTTTCCTTCTCCTAAAGTAATTCCTAAGAAATTTATATAGTGTTTACATAATTCTATTTTCTTTTTACTAATTATTATTCCATTATTAACAAATAACCTAAAAACTGTTTGTAAATGTCCTAAGTGTTCTTTTATATCTTTACTAAATACTAGAATATCATCTACATATACTAAAACAAATCTTTTATATTCCCCAAATATTTGATCCATTTTTCTTTGAAAAATTGGAGGTGCTGTTTTTAATCCGAATGGCATAACTAACCATTCAAAATGTCCTTCAGGACATGTAAAAGTTGTCCATTCTATACTATCTGGATGCATTTTTATTTGCCAATATCCTGACTTACAATCAAATTTACTAAAAATTGTTTTTCCTTGAATTCTATTTATTAATTCTGTTTTGTCTGGTAATTTATATCCATCTGTTCTAGTATTATCATTAAGTCTTTTGTAATTTATAACCAATCTAGCTTTTCCTCTAACTATTTCACTATGATTTCTTACCATGAATGCTGCTGATCTATGTTTTGAAGTAGATCTTCTTATGACTCCTAATTCTAATAGTTCTTTAATTTGTATTCTAAAATCTTCTAAATCTTGGTTTGTAGCTTCTATTGAGGCTGTTTTTATTATATATTCTGGATTTATTATATCTAACTTGCATACTATGTGATTATTCTCCCAATGTTTTAAAGGTTTTTCTCCTATTATTTCTATTTGATCTAAAATTTTTACTATATTATCCAGATCTTGTTTATTTCTTATTTGTCCTATTTTTTGAATTCCTGTCTTAAAATTATATAATTAGGTTTTCCTTTCTATTAGAACATAGTTTTTACCAACTATATCTTCTTCATCTAATTCAAGTATATCTTCATATAATATATTACATCCTGTTTTAGTACATTGTATATTATTTTCACAATTGTCACAACATTTTTCTTTATGTCTTATTTGAGTATTAATTTATTAGTTAAAACAGAAGTATAAGTAATGTTTTTCATGAAAACTATTCCGTCATTTGTTATTAAAGTTCCTCCTTTATTATATAGTATAAAATCTAGTCCTAAAACAAAATCTACTCTTATATCTAAATCTCTTACCCATATTTTATCCATTTTATAGGTAGGTTTATAGAATTCTGAACAAGTATTTAAAAAACTAGAACAAGTATTTAAAAAACTAACTTGTGCTTTATCTATGTAATATTTATATATATTATGTGTTCCATCCATTTGCATGGCTGCAAGTAGTTTCTCTAAAGTCTTTATTAATTCTGGTGGTACTATTTTCTTATTTAAAATACTTTTTGTACATCCTGAATCTATTAGTGCTAAAGTTTCTAGTTCATATTTTCCTATTTGAAGTCTTGCTAATACTTTAACTGTATTTATATTTTTGTCTTGATTACATATTAGAGTATTAGATTCTTCATTCATTAATTCCTGATTGTCTAAAGGTATTTCTTGTTCAATATTTTTTCCTTTTTCTAACCTTACTATTCTTTCTTCTAATTCTTTAACTTTTGCCTCTAATACTGATACTTTTAAATTTATTAAAGGTTCATTTGTATGTACTTCTTTCCTTTTTTGAGTTATTATTCCTAATTGTGTCTCTATACAACTTATACATTCTTCTATAAAACATTTATTACATTTAGCTCTTTTATATTTACTTGGATACCATTTACACCAATTACATGGATTACTATCTAATCATGTATCTTTTTCAAAATTATGTTCACATTCTATTATATTCATAAAATTAATTTGTAAATCGTCTATGTTTAAATTTTCTATTCCTATTTCATTAATTAATTCTTCTCCTTCTGAATTAGAAGAGTCTTCTTCTTTATTGTTTTTTTCTATATCAATGCTTACTATAGAGTAAATACTTTCATTATCTGACATATATTCATCTACATTTAATAATGCTTCGTTAAATTCTTCTACTAATTGAGCATTTCTAGTCTTTGCATTATATCTTTTAGGACAGATGTTTGTCAAATGTTCTATACTTCCACATGTAAAACATTCTAACTTATTCTTATAATTTCTATCTGTTCTATATTTTCTCACATGTCTATCCCTATTTAAATATGGTTTTCTAGCTGAAGATTTTCTAAGAAAATATCCTTTTTTATTATATCTCTTATTATATTGTGGATTGTATTTTTTATATTTTTTCTTTCTATAGTGATTTTTATCATAATTTTGAGTTGTATATATTATATCTTTGCAGAAATTCATTTCATTTTGTTTTAATTGTTTTTGTATTTGTAAATTAGTATATTTTTCTTGTAATATTTCCATTATATGTTGTATTCTATGTCCTATAGACCACTTTGCTAGAGGGTTTTGTGCTACTCCTTCTCTTTTGGTCCATCTATCTTCTATTTCTCTTCCTAAAGCTCCAGGTAATTTATTAAATAATTTTTTACCTAAATCTTGATCAAATGCATTTCCACTAATTGTACAATAATAGAAATAATCATTTAAAAATTTCTTTATATAATACCAATTACTTATACTTAATTGTTCTAGTTTTATTACTGCATTTCTTTGTAAAGCTACCAATCTACTATTTGGATCTTCTCCAGTTATTAATGTATGTATTTTATTTGTAAAGTTATATGGGTTAGGTCCTAATGATACTAAATACTGAAATTCTAATGGAAATTCTACTTTATAAGTTTCCCATAAAGCCTTAGTTGATTCTCCTAAGAATGTTTCTAAGTATTTATACATTGTTTCAGCATCAGTTTCTGTATAGTTTTTTATAAAATCTGCTACTACTATTCCTTTCCATAAGTCTATTACTGAATTCCATCTTTGTGGATCATGTGCAGCTATATTTAAAATTTTTCCTTTACTTCCTCCTTCTTGGAGTATTATTGGTTCTTCTATAGGCATTCTTTTTCCCATAGGTTTTACTTCTGTTATCGGAACATCTCCTTGTCTATATACTCTTCTACGTGGTATATTTCCTGTACTATTATCTGCAGTATAACCTTGTTCATTTGTTCTTTGGAATGGACTACTAGAACTTGCTGTTTCCATTAATTCTTTTTGACTAAGTATAGATTCTAATTCAGATGTTTCACTATCATTTTCTTGTATTTCTGTCATTATATTATTAGCTTTTTCTAATTTTTCTTGTAAACTTTTTTCTAGTCTATAACCTTTATTATCTGTTCTTTTTTCACAAGTTTTAAAGTGCAATGTTACTTGTTCTAATTTTAGGTCTTTTAATTTACATCCTTTACATGTAAATAATCTATTTCTATTATTTTTACATATTTCTTTTGCTTTCTCTATAGCTAAATCGACTTCATAATCTTCTTCTAATATTATTTCTATGTTCATACCTTCTAAAGGCATTTCTTCTATAACACTTTCTTCTTTAATGTCTTTTTAAGCTTCATAATTATAGTCTGTAAATCTAATTGAAGGTTCTCCTTTAGAATTTGTGTATATTAAATGAGATTCTGGTGTTAAAGATTCTTTTTCTTTAAAATCACCTAATTTCCATTCTAATCCCGCATATTCTTCAGGATTTATTTTTATGGGTTTTATTAATTTTATCCCTTTATTTCCCATTACTTCTACTACATCTTTTATTTGTAATTTAAATCTAGTATTACTACTATCTGTCTTTTACCTAAAAATCCTACACATATTAATAATTCTTTCCACTATGCATTTCTTCATATCCTTTATTTTGTATTCCTATTCTAATGTGAGTTCCAAATTCATTTAAATTCATCATAAAATCTGGACTTATATAGAAAATTCCTCCATTATTGGTCATATCTACTTCTGTTAATCCTATAATTGCCTTTTTTATGTCTGACCATCTTTTATCATATATTGTAATTAATGTCTTTGTTCCTAAATTTTTTCTAGTTAATCCTTTAATTCCTATAACTATTAATCCCATATGCATTAAGTCTTTTTTAACCTGTTCTATTTCTTTTACAAATTCGGAGTTTATGAGTGGTAAAGATACAGAAGTTTTTCCTAATACTGACAATTGTTCTTCTCTATAATGTCTATATAGTTGAGATTTAGAATTTGTATTGTATAAAACTTTTGGGTTTAATAAATTTAATTGATTTTGCTGAAATATTTGTATATCTTTATCTGTATCTATTATTTCATCTAATTGTTGATTATTGTTTTCTTTTGTCTTTCTATTTAGTATTCTTGACAAAAAATTATTACTTATATTATTCTGGGTGTAACTTGGTCCTGGTCTTTCTTTTCTTTTGTCTCTTGATCTAGTTGGAAAAATGTCCATTTTTGCTGTTTTTTAATTATTTTCTCTTTTTGTGGAGTAATTTCTATTTTAGTTAACTTTTCTATTAATTCTTCCACTCCAGTTGTATTTATATTTTTACCTTCTGATTTTTCTTTTTTATCTATCTTATTATGTAGTTGTAATAAAAGTGATATTATTATATTATTTTGTTTTATGATAATTTGATCTGATTTTGAAGGTGGATTAAATTCTTTATAATCTAATGGAAGAGTTATTCTTTTTTCTATTAATGTTATTGCTTCTTTATATGTCTCTGTTTCTATTAAGTCTATAATGAAAGAACTATTTCTTTTATTGATGCTAATTCTGTCTTTATTTCTTGTAATTTTATGATTAAATTCTTCTCTTAATCTGTTATTTAATTTTTTAGTTAATTCTACTCCTTGTTCTTTTAAATAGTCTAAATTTTCTTCTATCTTATTAAAAATTTGTTTTTGTCTATTTTGGGTTTCTTCTTGTTCACTTAATATTTTTATAATTTTGTTATTATATTCTTTAATTTTTTCACTAAGGTTTATTATTAAATCGATTAAAGTATTATATTGAGGATCTTCTGTATGTAAACTATGGTCTCCACTATCAAAATTACACTTTATAATACTTTCTCCTTTTAATCTTTTAAATCTTTTTTCTATAGTTATTTGTAAATCTAAATATTCTAGACTTTTTAATGAAGCTATTTTTACTATTATTATCCTAAAGTAGTTGGTTTATAATATTTACTAAAAAAATTTATTCTTTGAGTATACCTATCAATATCAATCCTAAGTCCTTGTAATTCCCATTTTAAAGCATTTATATATTCTTCGTTGTTTATATCATATTCAAAATAGAAAGTTTTTGGTTTAAAGAATTCATTTTCGTATATATAGATATATGCTTCTATTGCTTTTTCTTGTCTTTTTAATCTTTGTTTTTCCTTTATATCTCTATATAATATCTTATAATAAAATCTTATACTTTTAGCAAAAGGAAGGTTTCTCATATATATTTTTTAATTACAATTTTTCTAGATGTAAGATGTCTTACTAACTTTTGTTCTAATATTTTAGCTAAGAAAAATATATGATCTAATCTATTACTTATTTCTTTTTTAAAACTTGTTGAGCTTGTTATTTTTAGATCTTTTAACAATATATCTGAGTCTAAATATAAACTTAATAATTCTCTTTTCACTTTTTTATATTCTTTAGTATTTTTATAGGGTCTTCTCATATATTATCCTACAGAATTATAATAATAAGGATTATTTTAATAATTTTTATTCTTTCTATTACTTCTTTAATCTCAAAATTTACGTGATTTAATTCTTCTTGTATTTGTTTTTGGGATTGTCTAATAGTCTTCCTAATAGTTTTTACAGAATATTTATATGTATAAGTTAACGATAATCTTAAATTTAAAGTAAAAAGATGACTTTCTAACGATTTTTTATATAATTTAACTATTTTCAGATGTTGTCTATTATAAAATAAAGTTCTATGATATGCAAAGGTTTTTCTAGAATAATAATCTTTTTTCATATAATTTATATATATATATATATATATAAGATACATGACATAGTCTTAAAATGGATGTCTCATTTTAAACTATCTAGACAAGAGTATAACATGACATAGTCATAACCTCACTCAACCAAGTAAACTCAACAAGAACTATAAGCAATGCCCAACTTAACATATTATATCATTAAGAGTAAACATCATCGTACTTTACCAATAAAGGCAACTCACATGTTCATAAGTGAAACCACCGTCACATAGTGTCATTAACATGTAAGATTCTGATATACATATCATTTATATTTATAAGCATATAAGCATATAAGAACATCCGTCTAAGACTTCCCTCAAGGCTAACAAGTGCAATGTATAGGTAGAGTCTCATGCCCCTACCGAGACTAAGTCAAACCCCTCAAGTCATCCTAGTTAGAGTCCACTTTATTATTTCATTTTACTTTAGGGAACATCTTGCCTTAACGGACATAGACCACATGAGCTAATGTGGAATCTGGTGTCATGGAACCCTACACCGAAAGAAGGCGTACTACTTGCCAATATAGTACCAAAACATAAACATAGCATCTATTTGGATCCACTAGCTAGTATTCCTATTGGGGAAACATAGTTCAAGAACTAGGAGATTTAGTTGGGAAGCTCTTTATGCTACATGCATTAGAGTCCCTTTTGAAATGTCTTTCTTTAATGATCGTAACTTAGTTTAGGTCATAGGGTATACCCCTTATATAGTCATTATCATAGATCAATAGGAATTGCATGAGTATTGTCCTTTCATTACAATTCATACATGTGAGGTTAGCACATTTACATAGTCACATTATGATATGGCACATAGGTAAGTCATCACCATCCTTATATTGATACATCTTAGCCAACAACTCACAAGTCATAATTCAAGACACTCCAATTCAATATCATACCAACCCTAATCAATCTTATCACAGGTATACTTCAAAATAACTTCATCACTAAACACAAGTAATCATAATTAAAGTAAAGGATTGAGATCACAAGACTTACCCCAAACTTCTTCACAAGCCATCATCAAGGTTTTACCATCAACCATCCAATTCAACCCAACAATCGGTGTAATATCATCACACAATAGTAATCAACACAAAAGTCAATTGAATCACTACACCACAATTCATCACTAGTTCATAGCCTAGGGTTAGGGACTTATGTCAAATTCATGATCTACTTCACAACCTAGATTAATTAATCAAGAACTAGCATAATTGAATTACAATACATCACAATCTACTCATAATTAACTAAAGAAATCATAAGCAAAACAAATTAGAAGATTCAAATTCGTAATAGAAGAAAACACACTTGAAACTCTTCTTTTTGAAATCAATTTGGAGGAACCCTTTGGGGAAAGGAATCCCAAAGTTGAAAGGAATCCCATAACTTGTTAATTGATGGAGATTTATGAAGAAAATCCCCTTTATTGCAGCTCTTAGACCTTTACCTAGCCTTCAATGGAGTTCTTCTATTTGGGAGAGAGAAAGAAGAGAGAAGGAAGAGCAATTGGGTTTTGGGAATTATGAGAGTTAAGTGAGGTTTTAGACTTAGGGTAGGTTATAGTTACTTAACTAAACTAAATAACCACCCCCTAATCACTAATTAACCCCTAACTAACTAACTTAATTATTTGACGTAACTAAAACTTAACAGTTAAACAATGGTAGGACCTACGAGACCTCGATCGATGGTGCATAGGTCGACCTACGCCCTTGCCCCCCACCGTCCTGCATATCCGTCGATGGTGTCAGAGACTGGTACAAATGGAACCTCGTTCAAAATGGCTAGGTGTACAACAACGGTGTCCATCGACGCCCCGTCAATTGGCCTACGCCTCGTGAGTTGGCAACAGTCGATGGCACTGTCCTTTGACAGCTTTTAGCCAAACAAGAAGGGTCCTCCTCAAGGACCCTTTGGTTGATCCTTGGGGATTCATTCCCGTACGTTTCAACTATAAACCAACTCTAATATGTGTTATACACCTTATTACCAAATTTCATCAATTTCCAACCCTTAAAACCTGGTCAAATAGGCTATGGCGCACTAAGACCTTTTCACTAGTCTCCAGACGTCATGGACGTTTCTTGACGCTTTGATTCTAAAACTTCCTAAATGACTTATATACCTTATAATTGACTTTAAAAAATTGTTACAACTATTAGACTCTCATGTTAGGCTCTAGATTAGGATTTAGACTTTTGGAGTATTACAATGAGGACTCACCACTGAAGATGCTGAATGTGGATTGAGAACTGATCTATGCATGATCTGGATGCTGAGGACCTGAACCTAAATCACGAAAAGATTTAGCCCAGAGTATGGGTCATTACTTGGAACGTACTGAGCATGCATTATAGGATAAAATTTGAAAAACATATAAACTGACAAAGCGTAACTTAGAAATCATAATCTAAAGATGATTGAAATATTGATATATACTTAAAATAATTGAACTGAATGCAATGAATAAGTACTGAACATGCTGAGACTGAATGTTGAAGTAGAACCTGGTCAATTACACTAGAGTCTGACTTTGGGTTCTACTTCTAACAGTCTGATGTATACGCCATATCCAGAGGACCCAATATAACTTCCTTGGGGCATAAAGACATGAATATTTAATGTATACACCCCATCGAGAGGATCCAATATACCTTACCAGGGGTATAAAGACATGAATGACATGATAACTAAATCTGAGGCCCAACAGAGAGGACTTATAAACCTACGAGCGCATGTAGTTATGGGACTACGACGGTACACTAAACCGTAGTAAAAGTTGGTGCTAAGCCTACTCCCAACTTAATAAGTGTGTGACACATTATTACTGAAATAGTGAAACACTAAATATCTCAGAATACGTATATACAAATATGAGAATATAATAATTATATACTAATAGTGTGACATTCAGAAACTAAAACAGGTATATTTGTTTAACAAACTAGCTTGTGTAATTCATGAACTAAGAAAATCTACACAACTAGACTTTTAAGTTTCATGAAAAGAGCTAAGTAACAATCCCACAAAAACATGATAATCTGATTAGTAATACTCTAACAGCTAAATTGAAACTTATATCTAAGGTTTTATAAACCCTAGGTCTATGCAAGATATAGGAATCAAGATTCTAACTGAATTCTAGAGACCTAGTGGACGAAAGGAATCTTTCAATTTCGGGCTCGAACTGAAGAAAACTTGTTGTGTTCTTGGAACGGTTTGGGTCGCCACTTTTCTACTCTTTTGTTCTAAGCTTGGTGAGTTCTAGAGAATAATGGTGTAGGGTAAGTTCTAACTAAGTTATTTGGCTTAAATTGAGTAAAAGAATGTAGTTTAGTGTTATGTCCCTCAAAATGAAATAGGTCAAACTGGAGGTTCACAAATGTTTCATGAGTTAATAATGTGTTAAAATAGCGAATTTTAGTGTTTGAAGTCAGTTTGGTAAGTTTGTAAGTGAAACGTCAAGGGACGATCAAGACGTTCGGAAACTAGCCTTGTGTGTGCTAGTGTGTCCTTGATTTTGGTGCATATTTTTAGGTAGTGTTTGGTATCTAAAACTAGTGGGGATTACCCTAGTGCCTAGAGAGACATACCAAGGGTCAAACATTCGAGTGTGACTCCTCAGGGACCACCCTAAGGGTCCCCAAGGAGGACCCAAATATTGGACAAGGAAGCTGCCAAAGGCAGCGTTCAGGGCCAAGATATAGAGGCTACCTCGCGTCGCGCGCTTGGCAATGAAGTTGCCTGTGCATCGCGCGAGTGGCACGAGGTTCACTACCTCAAAAATGTTGGGAGGCAAAATCAGGAGCTGCCTCCGCAACGCACAGCCACTTCCCAGATTTGGACTCTTCGTTTTTAAGTCAAATTAGATTTTGGAAAAGGGTCCAATTGTTGTAGGGTTCTTTTGGGAACTTTGGGGATGTGAACTGTTTTAGGTCACTTTAAACCCCATTTCACCCATCAATTCAAACCCTCAAGTTCAAAACATAAATCTCTCCAAAACCCTTCCTCCAAAAACCTCCATTTTCAAGAAGCTTCAAGCTCCAAGGAAGAGGGTTGAATTATTCACGTTTCTTCACCAAATATCGTGGATTTCTTCATATTAAGTTATGTTAGTTCATCCTTGAACCTTCTTTCATTTAAGGAGCCATTTCAATGACTTTTCAAAAAGGGTTTCAAACTCCAACTTCTTCTATTTTTTATTCTAAACATGGGCCTTTGCATGAAAAATGATTTAATGGATAAAATATGTTATATTGTGATTAGTTACTTCCTAAAATGCTATTTTTATGATGAATTATTGGAGAAATTCAGGAAAGGTGGTGAAAGCTTGGATGAATGGTAAGTTGGTTATCTTGTTTAGTTCATATTGTGAAATGATCTTGAGTTGTATGGTCCACCTTTGGTGGTGATGTTTATTTGAAGTATATGAATATATGTATATATATGTGTTTGTATTTTGAATATGGCCTTGAAGGCATAATATGTGAAGTAAAGTGATGATGAGGATGTTGATGTTACGATGTTTTTTGGAAGTTGGAATTGTATACCTTGCAGAGATTATGTCTAAATGAAGTGTGTGTATATGTGAAGCATGCTTGTGTGTGAATTATGATGAATAAAGGTATGATCATGTTTAGAAGTCAAGTTATGAATATGGTGATTATGTGAAAGGTGTGCTCACATGTATTCTCACACACACACACACTTTGAATGTATGAATGAAGTTTATGAACGAAAATAGGGGATTGTAGGGTAGACACTCTCCGTGAGTAGAGATAAAGTGTCTAAGACCAACCCTACTATTCCTAAAGAACTCTAGTAATGAAAAGGGGGATTTTGGGTTGAACACTCTTTGTGAGTTGAGATGAAGTGTTCAGTAGCAACCTCACCATTCCCAAGAGATTTCTAAGATAGATTGGAGGTTGAATACCCTTAGTGAGTTGAGATTGGTGTTCAAAAGTAACCTCTAGGTATAAGTATCCTTCGTGAGTTGAAATGGGTTACTAAATAGCTATCCCTTAACCTATAAGGAATGAATGTTTAAGACTGTATGGGGAAGTTATGCTTAGCACCGAGAGGATTTGAAGAAGGGGTGGATACACTTCGTGAGTAGATATGTTGTATACAATGTACCTCTTGATATGAGTACTCCTCGTTAGTAGATAATGCGTTACGTAGAAGCAATCTCCTTATACCTTAACTATGCGCCCGCATAGGAGTAGCTATTGGAAAATCCATGTAAAGTCTCAAGAATGACCCTACCTTAGGCAAGTAGGGATACCTTATATGGTAGGGGTTAATATCGGGATTCCATGTCTAGCTCTCATGGGCTATGTCGGTTAAAGTTATCCCCCAAAAATGAATGTAAATGAACTAAGTCTTCTAAGGGATTACTACTTAGGGTAGTTGCTGATATGGGACGCTATCTATCCATTGCACAAGTAGGCATTTGAATGGAGTCTTGGTGTGTTCTTTTATGAAGATGTATGGATGGATCATTATATGATGTTAATGAAGTAATGTGACTTTATGTCTAATGAAAGTTAAGCATGTTGATTCTATGTCTAAGATTCATCAAGTATGATGATTTATGTGTAAGATTTATGAAGATTATGTAAATGATGAATGTGATGTGCCTAGTCTAAGGGAATCCTCAAGGAGCACTAAGGTGGAAGTAGTAGTATGGTATGCTACTTTTACATTGCACTAAGTGTAACTTGAGGGTTGTCTTGAAGGATGGTGCTTATGTGAAGTCCTTAAATGCAGTATGTTCCTCTAGTTTCTTTTGATATTGAATGTTGGCTTGTTAAGGGTGGTGAAGTATTCTTATCTTGGTAGTCTTAATAATCACTTAGATGTGTATTGAAGAGATTGTATGGGCGGTTTCTTCATGTCTTACCCTACTGAGTCTTAGGATAACTTTTAATAGGGAATTGGGTTTACTGTAAAGTGCATTCTTATGTTGAAATTATGGAAGTTTTATTCTATGTGTTAAATGATGATTTATTTGATGTTTTATGACTATATTCATGAAGGTTTTACTTAAATAGCATGAAAGCTTTATTTCACTTAAAATGTCCTCTTTTGCATGATTTTTGCACAATGTCATACTTAGTACCATGTTTGTACTAACCCCATACTTTTCAATACTCTAGAAGTATAGGTTGGAGGCAAGTGGAAGTTTAGGATGGAAAGCTTGGGAAGTTTACTCTCTCAAGACTCGGTATGTCCCCATATATTCGAGGGCATCGCCTATGTTTCTTTAGTTTCTTCTTTTAAGACTTGTAAAGACTTATTATGTATTTCTTTCAATGTAAAGGGTCGTGTCCCTAAGATATTTAAGATGTTCTTTAAGTGGGCTTGTGACGACGAGACTTATTCCTTAGCTTTTATAAAAGATGTTTCTTATTATAATTGTTGTGAAATATTTTAAATTCCGCACTACTTTCCATATATATGTAATGAATGATAGCTAAGAGGCTTTTCCAAGACCTTCGTGAGGTCAAGTACTCCGTGTGACGACTCAAGAGGGCTCCTTTCTCTTAGGGTGTACTTTCGGGTCGTAACATTTAGGCATCAAAATATGTAGTTTAAGTGCCTAACACATAGGGGAAATGACCAAGACGACCCTAAAGAATCCCATCCAAAAAGGGACCTACGGTCCGTTGTTTGACCTATCGGCCATCGTTTGGGTTCGTCATTCATGATCTGCCCAATAAGTCTTAACTAAAACGAGCATAACTTTTCACTTCGAATGGGATTTTAGCAAACTAAGTGGCGTTGGAAAAAGGATTCAATTATCTTTCATTTGATAAGTGATGGGCCACCTAAATCATTGTGTGCTAAGAGTTATGAACGTTTGAAAGTGAACAAAAAATAATTTCCCTCTAGGAGGCTGCTGACCCTCACCTACAGTCAGACCTAAAAATTGTAGGTCCAACCACAGACCGTATTAGTTGACTGTGGGTGGGATCAGAGACTTTAAAAATTTGGGCCTTAACGATGGAACCCCATCTATGGTTCGTGGTCTTAGATACGATTTGTGGGTGGTTTTGTTGGTATTGACACCAGGTTTTTTGAAAACTAGGATTTTCATAATTTTGAGATTTGAGGTGTTATATTGTCTTCCCATTGGGAACATTCATCCTCGAATGAAGTCTAAACAAGTTCAATATGGAGGGAAGGAGTTGCAATCCTTACCACTAAGTACTAGAAATTGATATTTGACTTAACTGAATTCCACGAACATGCAAATATGTTGAAAGTACAAGAACATTTGAAGGAACAAGGTACTAAGACTAAATTTAGGCACGAGTAAGCATAGAGACTTGAGAGGAAACTATTATCTCACACTGGAAAAAAATTGAAATAACGAGGTAAGGATACTTGGACTTCATGGCTTCTTCTTCTCCCCAAGTAGCTCCCTCTACATACTAACTCCTCCAAGTTTGACAAATATCATCACCCTCTTCATAGATGATACTTTCAGGAAAGCCCAATCATCTATCTCAAACTCTGATTTCCTTCTCCTTACATCTTCATAGGACTTCTGTCTTAACTCTATTTCTGACAAGCTGAACGTTTTCCCATAGCTTCACAAACCAATATGGCCAAATCAAGGTTGCTTCACCTACTCATCCACCTTATGAACACATAGAGACCATCTCCCCTCTGTACAAAACTTCTACTTTCTAATGATGAGTTGCAGCTTCATATAGGATCACTTCCTTATTTTTCCTTAACCTCTACTACCAGTGAAGGTCCTGATCTATTCAGGACTATCACACCACTATCTTATGTGTCCATAAGACTACTTCTAAGGGAACAAGATGATGAACAACTTCTGCTAATTCCTTTTTATTTTCCTCAACATGTGCTACACTAACCTATAGAGATAATCTTTGTGGCCTTAAGGTAAGAGATAATTCGACCTATAAACACTGAGCTACTACCCTTCCATTCTAAAACTGGATCATTGGAAACTGAAACCGAACGATCCTTGTTCTATAATCGATTAAGGCATAACATGAATATAATCAATCCATTCCTAGAATGATACTACAATCTACCATTTCTAACTCAACAAGATCTACTCTGACAGGAAAAAAAATTATACCTTACTAGCTATGACTGGGTCACCAACTGTCTTAGAGATTTAGAAGAGTTCTAAAAGGGTTTTTGACTGACACCTAAGATTACTTCTATAAAGAGAAGTTACAAAGGTAAGAGTATCACCTAGATCCAACAATGCATAAACAACTTAGGAAGAACTAAAGTATTGGTGATATGAAACACATAATATCGGATAAGAAACGAAAAGTTTGATCTTACATTACGCATGATAAGAGTAGACAGAAAGTGAAGTTTTCCTAAAACACTTTGTAGCCTCACTATCATTAGATGTGGTGAACTTCACACCCATGAAAAAAGCTCTACTTAGTATATTTTCAATAATCCTAGGACTCTTAAATAAAATGCTGAAATACCTATGTTTTTCACGCCCCGAGGGTACCCCATGGGTGTAAACACGGGACCTAGGATCACGAATGACCCAAAGGTAACCCTCAACTAGCATATCATAAGAAAACTAAACAAATATATATAAGATAAAGCAATGCGGAAGCTAATTCATGGGATAACTAATAATAGGGATTACCCAAAACTTGTTTCAGTATATAAATAATGAACAAGAGTTTAAATCACAAAAAGGCTAAAGTTGAATCTAAATTATGTCTTAAAAAGCCTCTACTAACTAGATTTGTTAAGACATGTCCCTATCTAACTCTAGTAAAGCTTAAACTAAAAATGAAAGACTAAATCTGAAAACATGTCTATTGTCCTAGAAGTATGAGGACTCGCCCCTATAGCTGCTGAATGTGGATCAGAAACCCATCCACGCGTGATTTAAATGTTGAGAACCTGAACGTACATCATGAAAAGATGTAGCACAAAGTAAGCCTCAATATTTTAATGGTATTGAACATACAATATAGTATAAAAGTTGGACAAAGCATAACTGAGCAATGACATCATCTGAACATGATGGGAATACTGATCTATACTGAAAAGAACTAAAGTGAATGCAATGACCAAGTACTGAACATGTTGAGACTAAATGCTGAAGTATAATCGAAAAGCAGGTCAATTGCACTAGAATCTAACATACGACATAAACCATGTGACCTAACCGTGCGGTCTTGTGTATACGCCTATCGAGAGAACCCATTATACATTGCCAGAGTTATAAATGCATGGTTTTTATGAATATGCCCCATCAATAGGCCCAATACCTTGCTAGGGGTATAAAGGCATGAATGGTGTGATCACTATATTTGATGCCTAACCAAGGGGACTTATAAACCTAAGGGGGCATGTAATTCTAGGACTATGAGGGTACGTTGAACCCTAGTCCAACTTTGTGTTAATCCTACTCCTACTGAATAAGTGTGACACACATTACGATTGAAATATTGAAATGCAAAATAGCTCAAAATAGTGATATGAAAATCTATGAATGCAATAATTATATACTGATAATGTAACATTCGAAAACTGAGCATGGATATCTGTTTAACCGACATTCTGAGTTGCATGCAAATAACTATGTAACGATTCCATGAAAACATGATAATCTGATTAGAAATATTCTAACAGCTAAATTACAACAAATACCTATGGTTTTAGAAATTCAAGGTCTAACCAAGATATAAGAATCAAGAATTTGACTGAATTCTAGGGACATAGTGGACGAAAGGAATCCACCAGTGAAACTCCACATACATGGTGATAAATTCAATGAAGAAGTCTTTTGATTATGTGGCTGGAACAGAAGAAAACATTTTGCATTCTTGGAAGGGTTTGGGTCACCTATTTTCTCCTCTTTTGTTCTAAGCTTTCTGAATTCTAGAGAATAATGGTTTACGGTAAGTTCTAACTAAGTTACTGGGGTTAAACTGAGTGAAATGATGTAGTTTAAGAATCAAACAACGTAGTTTAAGTGCCCAATGCATTGGGGAAAGGACCAAAACCATCCTAACTTAAATCTGACGAAGCCCATTCACGGAGGGACCTATGGCCCGTCGATTGACCTATCGACCGTCGTTTGGGTTCGTCATTCATGATCTGCTCGACAAGGCTTCACTAAATCGAGCATAAATTTTTACTTCAAAGGGGGATTCTTGAAAACTCGGTGGTGTTGGAAAGAGGATTCAATTATCTTTCAGCTGATAGGTCATTGGCCACCTATATCCTTGTTTTCTAAGAGTTATGACTGTTTTAAATTGACCTAATTGAAATTTCCCTCTTGTTGGCTTCTGACCCTCACCTACAATTTGTAGTTCCAACCACGGACCGTACTTGCCAACCGTGGGTGGTATCAGAGACTATTAAAATCCGGGCCTTAAAGATGGAAGCACACCTACATTTTGTGGTCCTAGCTACGGTTTGTGGGTTTTTCTGTTGATACTGGACAACTTTTCTAAAAACTAGGATTTTCTTCATTTTGATATCTGAGGTGTTACATTTAGCTTTAATTGGAGCATTTGCAGACTTGTGGATTATTGCCAAATCTAATGGAACTCTTAGTTGGTAATGATTTATGGTTCTTTACTATGTTCGGCTAAATGCCCCATTCTTGGGGGTGTGATTATGCAGTCTAATACGTTAATTAGCTAATAGGTATTGTTAGTTTCTTAATTTTATTGTTTATTTGATGTGATTTCAATTGATTGTTCTTGTTTCAATTGAGGAAGTGTAGTACTCGATACTTGCTCGAGAAATAAGTCTTAGAGTGGAATTATTGGTTGATAATTGTTATGCTTGCCTTGTTATGAGTGTAAGCTTGATAAAGTGGGTTTAATTGCATTCTTGCAAATCTAGCTTGAAAAAGTAGATTCCTTAAGGTAATGGGTTATTAGATTGTGTTTCACTTGTGAGGTTCAAAAGACTCACTTGAATCACAATGATTGATTTAGAAATGGTCATTTCCCTTAAAACTCAGCCTACCCACTTATACTCAACAACTTTGAGCAACTCATAATCACACATTACACGAAATGACATTCAACTTATCACACGCCCAAGTAACCTTCTCTACTTGATTCTTTCCAATTTTAGTAACAGTGAATTGGTTATTCAAATTCCTCTATTTGATATTAATCATTCAATCCTTGTGACTTACTTTAGTGTTACAAAATTTCTACTTCTGCAAATGATTAGGACACAATGTTACTTCTTGATCGAATTTTTTATTGTATAACTCCATGTGAGATCGAGCCAACTCTTAGTTTGGTATATACAATTTAGTAAAAGCGTACACTGAGAACCGGATGAAGTGTAGTTTAGCATTATCAATCAGAAGCATGTGAGAAGAGTTTCTAAGAATTGAAAGATAGAATCACTTCCTCTCCGATGTTGACTCTACCTGAAGGGTTCGTGGATTTGTTTTTTGATTTGATTCTTCAAGGTTTGGATTAGGGTGTGTTCTTATGTAAAATGTGAAAGTTATTCTTATTCTTCACGGCAACTCAAAATTCATGAAAAGAACTATCCCACGCATGATTTCAAACTAACAGTAGTTGTGTTTGCCTTAAAAATATGGAGGCAATACTTTCATGGTGTATGTGTTGATGTCTTCACCGACCACAAGAGTTTGTAATATGTGTTCAAGAAAAATGATCAGTTTTTTTTACCAAAAGAAGTGGCTTGAGTTACTAAAAGATTATGACATGAGTGTTCTCTATCACTCCGGTAAGGTAAATGTGATGTCGGATTCTCTTAGTCGACCATCAATTTTAGTGTTGATCAAGTTGAGGAAGATAAAAAGGAGTTGATAAGTGATGTTCATAGATTTATCACTTTGGTGTTTGGTTTGTTGTTTCTAATGAAGGTGGTGTTATCTTTTACAATGGTTCATAATCATCCTTTATATCAGATGTCAAAGACAAGAAAGGTCTTGATTCGATTTTTGTTGAGGTGAAGGAAATGGTAATTAAAAGTTCTATTAAGACTTTCACCCAAGGGGGGGATGGTGTGCTTCAATATCAAGGTATGTTGTGTTTTCCTAATGTCGATGACTTGAGAGAGAAAATCTTATTAAAATCTTATAGTTATCGATACTCTATTCACTTTGGAGCCACCAAGATGTATTGTTACTTGTGGGAGGTCTATTCGTTGAATGTGATAGAAAAGGATATTGCAAAGTTTGTGGCTAAGTGTTCTAATTGTAAATAAATGAAAGTTTAGCATCAAAATCTGGGAGATGTTTCTTAAGATACTAACATTATTACTTGGAAGTGGGAATATTTTAATATGGACTTCTTGTTGGTATACCCCACACGCGGAGACAACACGACTCAATTTGGGTTATAGTAGATCGTATGACGAAATTGATTCATTTCATTCTTGTCAAGGTTTCTTATTTGGTGTAGGACTGTGCTAAGTTTTATTTAAGTGAGATAGTTAGCTTGTGTGGAGTTCCCGTATCCATTACCTCCGACTGTGTTACCAAATTTACTTCTCCATTTCAGAAATCTTTCCAAATGGGTCTTGGTACTCTTGTTAAGCCTAGTGTATGGCCTTTCATCCTCAAATAGATTGGCAATCAGAGCGTACGATACAAATATTGGAAGATATGTTAAAAGGAATGTGTGCTTGACTCCAAGGGTAATTTTTATGATTATTTGTCTTTAATTTTGTTTGCTTTTAATAATAGCTATCATTTAAGCATTGGTATGACTCCATTTGAGGCTCTTTATGATAGGAGGTCTAGATCTCCAATTAATTTGTATGAAGTAGGTGAAGTTTTCGTTGAAAGGTCCTGAATTGGTACATGAGTCTATCGATAAAGTTCAGATTATTAGAGAAAAGGTTTAATATGGCACAAAGTCGACAAAAGTCTTATACCGATGTTACAAGGAGAGATCTTGAAGTTAATATATATGATTGGTTTACTTGAAAATTTCACCAATGACTTAAAATCGGTGCATCTACTTAAAATTTGTGCATCTGATGTGTAATGAGGTTTGGTAAGAAAGGGAAGGTTGGTCCTAGTAATGTGGGCCCATATAAGTTATGAGGCGTATTGTTAAGGTTTCTTACGAACTTAATTTTCCTAATGACTTAAAATTGGTGCATCTGGTTTTCTATGTCTCTTCGTTGAATAAATGTGTTGGTGATATGAAATCTATTGTACCATTGAAGATTCTTGCTATAAAAGAGATTATTTTTTATCAAGAAGTTCTGCTTGAGATTTTGGACCAACAATTTAAGAAGTTGAGGAATGATGAAGTTGCTTCCGTATACGTCATATGGAGGAATCAAGGAGTTGAGGGTTCTACTTGGAAGGCTGAGACTAATATGATGTCCCTTTATCCCCATCTCTTTCCCTCCGATCTATTCAAGCTTGAGGTATTTAGGTCCTTCTGGTTCATCCTTCTTGGTTTTATGTGTCTTAGTTGTCCTCATTTTGCCTCATGCATGCATACACATGTAAAACTTTATTTTTGATAAAATAAGGTATGTTTGATTGATTTAGCCATGATTATATGCATTTAAATGTGAATTGCATGTATGCCCTATGAAATGATGCTTCAAATAGGATTTAGCATTTACTAATGTTCCTCTTTAATTATATGCTTTTGATGAGAAAGTTGTATTGTTGTTGGGTTGTTAGACCTTTTCCCCTATCCTCCTTTTGTTGCATTGAGTACCATTCGAGGATGAATGTTTCCAAGAGGGAGATATTGTAAAACCTCAGAATTTGGAAAAGGAAGTATAATTTTTTTATTGAAGTATGGTTTTACCGTCCCATCTCACTAGGAAGATGAAAAGTATAAGTTTCAAAACAAGTCTCAGTATTTTTTTTGCAATTCACCAGGATGGTCCGTCAATCTATGTGCGAGTCATGAATAGGGTGTTTCTAAGTTACCTAGATTCATTTGTCATTGTCTTGATTGACGACATCTTGGTTCATTCGAAAAGTGAGGGTGAACACATGAATCATTTGAGAGTGGTGTTGCAAGTGCTTAAGGAAAACCAATTATTTGCCAAGTATAGCAAATGCGAGTTTTGGTTGACGTCGGTGGAGTTTCTTGGTCATATCATCTCTAGTGAGGGAGTTGAGATTGATCCAAGGAATACCGAGGCGGTTAAGAATTGGCCTAGACCTTTGACTCCAGCCGACATTAGAAGCTTCTTAGGTCTAGCGGGATACTATAGGAGGTTTGTGGATGGTTTTGCGTCCATTGCATCTCCCTTGACTACCTTGACCCAAAAGAGTGTGAAAATTGAGTGGTAGGAGGCATGTGAAAGAAGCTTTCAAATCTTGAAAGATAGGCTTACCTCCGCTCTGGTGAGACGTTACCGGAGGGTACCAAGGGCTTCGTGGTATATTGTGATGCATCCTGAGTGGGCTTAGGGTGTTTCCTTATGCAACATGGGAAGGTAGTAGCTTATGCTTCTAGACAACTTAAGGTGCATGAAAAGAACTACCCAACTCATGATCTTGATTTAGCGGTCGTGGTGTTTTCTTTGAAAATATGGAGGAATTACTTTTATGGTGTTCATTTTGATGTGTATACCGGCCACAAGAGTCTTCAATATGTGTTTACTCAAAAGGAGTTAAATCTCCGACAACGAAGGTGGTTGGAATTATTGAAGGATTACGACATGAGTGTTCTCTACCACCCGGCAAGGCCAATGTGGTTACGGATTCTCTAAGTCGTATGACCATGGGTAGTGTGTCCCATATAGAAGAAGCCAAGAAAGAACTAGTGAAAGATGTTCATAGGTTAGCTCGTTTTGGTATTAGATTGGAGGATTCTCCAAATGGGGATGTTATGGTCCATCATAACTACGAATTGTCTTAGGTGGTTGAGGTGAAGTCTACGCAACACCTTGATCAAATATTAATAGAGTCGAAGGAGTCGGTTCTTGGTAACCTTAACGAGTCATTCTCTTTAGGGGGGATGGTGTCTTGAGGTATTAAGGAATGTTATGTGTGCCCAATGTGGATGAATTGAGGAATCGGATACTACAGGAATCTCATGGCTCCCGTTATTTGATTAATCCGGGTTCTACGAAGATGTACCATGACCTTAGAGAAGTATTTTGGTGGGATGGCTTGAAAAGAGACATAGCAGAATTTGTTGCAAAATGTCCAAATTATCAAAAAGTAAAGGCCGAGCACCTAAAGCTAGATAGTTTACTCCAAGAAATACAAGTTCCCACTTGGAAGTGGGAAGACATAAATATGGATTTTGTGTTAGGCTTGCCTCGGACACAAAAGCAACATGATTCTATATGGGTGGTTGTGGATAGGTTGACAAAATTCGCTCATTTTATTCCCGTCAAGTCCACATACTCGGTGGGAGATTATGCAAGGATCTTCATAGATGAGATTATGTGTCACCATGGTATTCTGTTATACATCATATCGGATAGGGGTGCACAATTCACATCTAGGGTTTGGAGGTCGTTCCAAAAAGGGTTGGGTACCAAGGTGAAGCTAAGCGCCGCTTTTCATCCTCAAATGGATGGTCAAGTGGAGCGCACTATTCAAACCTTTGAGGATATGCTTAGAGCTTGCATAATTGATTTCAAAGGAAATTGGGATAAATATTTTCCTTTGGTTGAGTTTTCATATAATTATAGTTATCATTTATATATATCTATGGCTCCTTTTGAAGCCTTGTATGGTAGGAGATGTAGATCTCCAATTGGATGGTTTGAAGTGGGCGAATCTACACTCTTGGGTCCCGAATTGATTTATAAGACTTTGGAGAAAGTTCATCTGATAATGAATCGGTTGAAGACAACCTATAGCCGGCAAAAGTCTTATGCCGAACATAGGAGAAGGAATTTAGAATTTGAAGAGGGGGATAAAGTGTATCTAAAAATTTCACCCATGAAGGGAGTGGTGAGATTTGGCAAGAAAGAGAAGTTGATTCCTCGTTATGTGGGTCCCTACAAAATTTTGCAAAAGGTTGGAAAGGTTGCATACGAGTTGAAATTACCTAATGAGCTATCTTCAGTTCATCCGGTTTTCATGTATCCATGCTTAAGAAGTGCATTGGTGATCCCAACTCCATACTTCCTATTGAGGGTGTAGATGTGGAAGATAACCTTTCTTATGAGGAGGTTCCGGTCGAAATCCTTGATAGACAAGTGAAGAGGTTGAGGAACAAGAAGGTGGCTTCCATAAAGGTGTTATGGAAGAATCACCTAGTTGAGGGAGCAACATGGGAGGCCGAGGCCGACATGAAGTCACATTATCCTCATCTCTTTGCTAATTAAGGTTAGTCGTTCCTATTAAAAAATAAATATTAATGAATAAATTGAATTTGGCTTGTTTTGCAAAGATGTGCATATTTGATAAAGGTTGTGTCAAAATGTTTTCATGAAAGGAGCTTTTTGTGTTAACTTGCACTTATATGAAATATATGCTTTTGCCTTCTTGAAAATTTTTTGGTCCTTTGATGTTGTCTTGAGAAGAATAGCATGGTAACTCTTTGGTGTCATTTTGAGCTTATGATTGGTGTTGAGAAGGTATTTCCTCAATATGTGTTATGAAAGTTGAGCTCTTATGTGAAATAACTTGTGATTTGAATTGCTATGTGTAATTCCATGATTATGTGTTGAATGGAGTTGTGAAGTACTCCTATGAGCTGTGACTCATGATGATTATATGAATGTTGTTGGTTGAGCTGCTAGTATTGAGTCTACCCTTTTCCTACAAATATTTTAGTGTCATTCAGGGACGAATGCTCCGAAGGGGAGAATAATGTAACACTCCGAAAGTCTATGACCTAAGCTAGATCCTCACATGATGAACTAAAGTTTAAAACAATGTTTCTAAGACTAAAATAAGGTTTATAAACCATTTAGGAAGTTTTAGAGTCAAGGCGTCAAGAAACGTCCATGACGTCCGAAAACTAGCGAAATTGAACTAGTTGACGTCCCTATGTTTGGTGAAGGATTGGGAGGATAAAATGAAGTCTAAAACTAGTAAAAAGACTTCAAATAGGTAAATATAGTATTGAGGTTCCTAATGTTCAGTAAGTACTCCCCAAGGACCGCCCGAAGGGTCTTTGAGGAGGGCCCAAACCTTGGCGAGCAAGCTGCCAAAGCAGCTTGCGGCAGCCTAGAATGAGAAGGTCACTGCGCGACGCGCAGTTGACACATGATGTGGAAAAATTTGCCTTGCGATGCTTTCACTCCACGAGGCTCACTGCCTCAAACCTGATTTCAACAATAAAATGTGAAACTAGCCCCGCAACGCGCAGCCACTTTCCAAATTCGTTGAAATCGTATTTTAAGCATTTTCACTTCACAAAAAGACTCAATTAAGTGAGAGGTATTTTGGGTAATTTAGGGGGTGATTATATATATCCTAAGGGTCATTTTTAAGTCATTTTTCACTCACCTAAACCAAATTCCCAAATCAAAACCCAAAAGCTCTCATCTCTTTCTACTTTCTCTCTCCCAAAATCCTCCATTGAAAATGCAAGAAATCTTGAAGAAGAAGACCAATTTCTCTAGGATTTCACTTCCATTTCGTGGATTAATATTCATTAAGGTATGAGTTCTTCACTCTTGGGATTCCTTTCCCCCAAGAGATCATTTCAAAGTGATTTCTAAATCACCCAATTCCAAGGGTTTTCCTATTGTAATGTGGTTTCTTCTAAACTTGAAATTGATGATTGTGATTGCCTACGAGTAATTAAGTGTACACTGTTGAGTAATTGATGTTAATTGATGCAATTTCATGTAGATCAAGTCCTTTCCCCAAATTCCCCAAATCTTGGATCTTGCTTATAAATTGATGGGAATGGATGAATGTATTGATTGTTAGACTTGTTTTATCTATTCTAATTAGTCATGAACTGCCTAGGGTAATGTATTGTTGGGATTGGATCTATTTATTGAAGAATTCATGATGAACTATGTTTCCCTTAACCCTAGGTTATGAATTGAAGATAATTGGGATAGGGATGATGCAATTGACTTCATTATTGTTAATCACTATTGTGTGATGATATTGCACCCATTATTGGGTTAAATTGTATGGTTGATGGTAAAACCTTGGATGATGGCTTTTGAAGGAGATTGAGTTACGTCTTGTGATCTCAATCCTTTACTTCAATTATGATTACTTGTATTTAGTAATGAAGTTATATTGAAGTATACCTTATGATAAGATTGATTAGGGTTGTATGATGTTGAATTAAAATGTATTGATTTATGGCATGTGAGTTGTTGGCTAAGATGTAATTATATAAGGATGGTGATGACTTACCTATGTGCCTTATCTTAATGTGATCATGTAAATGTGCTAACCTCACACATGTAAATTGTAATGAAAGGACAATACTCATGAAATTCCTATTGAGCTATGATGATGACTATATAAGGGGTAGACCTTATGACCTAAACTAAGCTATGATGATTAATAAAGTCTTAAAGACATTTCAAAAGGGACTCTAGCTTAGCACCAAGTGAACTTGAAGATGAGGGGTGGCACCTTCCTAAGGAGGGAAGGTAGGTTCACCATAGTCCTCACGAGGTGGATAGCCTCATATCCCAAAAAGAGCATAGAGTGATATTTCCATGTTTGACCCCAAGCTCCATAAACTATGTTTCCACCATAGGAATATTATCTAGTCGATCCACCTATATGCTATGTTCATGTTTGGTACTACTTTGGCCAGTAGACCATCTTCCATCGGTGTAAGGTTTTACAACACCAAATTACACACTTAGCTCTTGTGGTCTATGTCGGTTAAGGCAAGTGTTCCCAAAAGTAAAATGAAGTAATGAAGTAAACACTAACTAGGGTGACTTAAGAGGTTTGACTTAGCCTAGGTAGGGGTATGGGACTCTACCTATGCCTTGCACTAGTTTGCCTTGAGGGAAGCCTTAGGAGGTTGTTCTTATGTTTTTATGATCTTATAAAATGACTATTATGTATATATTGACTTTACATGCTATTGATTCGATATGATGTTAGTTTCACTTATGAACATTTTGTTGGTTTATATTGCTAAAGTATGAGGAGGATTACTCTTGATGCTATGTTATGTGAAGTTAGGCATTGCTTATGCTCCTTTGTTTGGTTTACTTGATTGAGTAGAGTTATGGGATTTACTTGGTCATTTCACTTGTAGGCTAAATGATGGGTTATGGGTAAGGGTCTTGATTATATTAGGATTTTATGAACTCTTATATATGTTGACTTGACTATACTTGATGATGTTGGTCTTTTGTTGTATATGCCCTTGACTTAAGAGTTATGTGTTCGTTGGTTTATATGGGTTCTTGTATGTTCATGAGGCATTTCAAAGTAAATTAGCATGTTTTGAACAAATGTCCTCTTTAGCATGATTTCAATTGTTGTATGTGTATATACTCATACTTAGTACAAGTGTGTACTAACCCATGTTTTATGTTTACTACAAAATGTAGGGTCCGGCCGTTGAGCTTATAGAAGGCCTTTGAACACTACTCGGATATTTCCCAAGTGTTCGGTAGGTCCTTACATTTCGAGGACGATACCATTATCAAGTTATTGATGTTGTTCTAGTTATATGACTTCTAGATTCTTTTCTTTTCATTTGAAGACATTTGTTGTATAGCCTATATGAGTCTCTTTGTTGTAGTGAAGTATGGGTTGAACCCAAAATGTTGTATTCGACTTAGATGGTTTAATATGAGATGTATCCTAGACATTTTTATGAATCTATATTCCTATATTATGTATGTGAAATAAAATTAGAAGCCAATGTAGTGCTTCCTATTGCGAGGAGTCTATGTAAACGCCCTAAATATGTATTATGTGTAAGCGAGATCTCTAAGTAAACCTCAATGTAGAAGTAATTAAAAAAAATTAAATTTTCCGCAAATTTAACCTATGAAATGTAATGACGAATTCTAAGAGGTTAGTCCTAGTCCTCTTCAAGGACGACGACACGGGTTACTTCTAGGGGGTGCTCCCCAAATGTGACACTATGTTTATTAGCCTTCCAACTCACATACTCGTACATTCAATGTATTGAAGTTAGCTGGCATGCATCGTATTATGATGCAGACGTACATCACCAGGATCAGCATCCAATGCCCCGTTGATCCAGCTTGTGTTAGCATTTTTGCTAATGCTGATATGGTCCGTATTACATGGGTCCATTATCCCACTTCATTGACCAATTATCCCACTACATGTATCCATTATCCCACTAATGGGAAAGTGGTTAATTAACCATTATCCCACTACATGGATCCACTATCCTACTACACTAGTGGTTGGTAATTTCCCATAACCTCCTAACCGTTCTTGATGGAAGCATGGTTATAAATATATCATTTGGTTCAAAGGTCCCTAAGCACATTACTTCTAAAAACTCCATACCATTTAGGATTGAGGTTTTGAGTGCTTAGAAGATCTTTGAAGAAAAGAAGAATTGTAGACTCCGAATGTATTGCTAACAATGGATGGAGGTATGTCGATCACACTATATTTCCGCTACCCATTGATCTGTAATATCTTACATTTGGTATCAGAGCAAGGCTGAATTTCCTATGTTTTGTTTGCTGTCGGATTCTCTAAAACGCTCAAAATATTCTTAAAATTTCAGATCTTCTTTTGAAATTTTTGAAAACGTTTTCTAATAATAAAAGGCAAAGAGATTTTTGTTTTGTTGCATAATGTTCAACAATAAATCTTGTATATGATTTTGAGTTAATATTTAGTGATTTATATAATTTTATTTGATTGAGATTTAGCCAGCGCAATCTTAATGAAATGATATTATATATTATATTTTGGATCACTTAAAGAAATAAATATCTAAGTGATCTAGAATTTATTTGATTAAAGTTTTGCCACATCTTTAATTGAATAAAATTTTAAAGTTAAGGATCACATAAAGAAATTTTTAGACATTAGAATTGTAATTAATTATGCATGATATGATAACTTATTTTTTTTAATATTAATTTGCATAATTAATTAAGATGAAATATTAAATATTTTTCATAATTACCCACAAGAATTATGAATGAGAGTTCAATAGTTTTGTCATAAAGATAAAATATCATGTTATTAAATCAATAATTTTATTATAAATATGAATCTAATTGAATTAAAAATTTAGCCCGCAGGCAATTTTTATTTCAATAGATTCAATTTTATATAACTTACCTTAACTTGCCTCAAATTTATGTTAAGTATGTATGTATAACTTTTGTAGTTATGCAATATGCAAATTTCTCTGATATTTATGATATTACCGAACCGAATGGTGAGAACTACAAGATTTGGAAGGAGAGAATTCTCCTTCACTTAGGGTGTATGAATATTGGTTATGCTATCAAGAAAGACGAGCCACCTATTAATAAAATCAGCACTCAAGATGATATTTTTCTTTATGAACAATGGGAATGGTCTACCCGTTTGAGTGTTATGTTCATTAAGACCAAAATCTCTGCTGAAATTTGTGGTTCTGTCGAACAACATAACAATGTCAAAGCATTACTCAAGGCTATTGATGAACTGTTTGAGACTTTAGATAAGGCACTTGTCATCACTTTAATTATTAAATTCTCATCAATGAGGCTCACTAGTGTGAGAAATATGCATGAGAACAATATGAAAATGCGAGACTTAGTAGCTCCACTATAGATTCTTGAGGTCGAAATGTCTGAAAGTTTTCTTGTGCACTATATCCTGAATACTCTACCTGCACAGTATGATCACTTTAAGATCTCTTATAACACACATAAAGATAAATGGTCTATTAATGAACTCATGCCCATGTTTGTTCAAGAGGAAGTTCGACTACTGATGGAAACAGGAGAAAGTGAATTCATGACTACTCAGGGAAAGAAGACCAATCAAGCCAACAAGAGGTCGAAAAGAAAGGCACCACTTGAAATTGACATAAAAAAAGCCAAGTGTCGCTTCTGTAGAAAGAAGGGGCACATGAGGCAGGATTGTGTCAAGTTTCAACAATGGCTTGTTAAGAAAGGTACTTATATCTCTCTTGTTTGTTATGAAGCTAATATGATTGATGTTAATCATAAAACATCGTGGATTTATTCTTCTTCTACAATCCATATTATGAATTCTTTGCAGGATTTAAGAAACCTGCGGAATCTAGTGGGAGCTGAGCGAAGCATCTATTTTGGAAACAAGATGCAGTTGCATGTGGAAGCTATTGGGACATGCAATTTAGTTCTTAGTAGTGGTTTTATTTTAGAGTTAGAAAAGACTTTTTATGTTCCTGAGTTTTCTAGGAATTTAATTTTAGTATCAAGACTTATACCTTTGGGATGTTTCTTCTTTCTAGAAGGTGATTCCAAACTATTTTATAAATCTAAAATTGTTGGATATGGTACATTGTTTGATGGTTTTTTCTCTCTTAATTTATAAACTGATTCCACTCATATTGTTATGCATGTACAAGATGGCACTAAACGATGTGTTATCAATGAAAATTCCTCTATCTTATAGCATCGAAGATTAGGACATATCTCCATCGATAGAATGAAGAGATTAGTAAATGATGGATTACTTAGTACTTTAAATTTTACTGATTTTGATACTTGTACGGACTGCATTAAAGGCAAGATGACCACCAAGTCAAAGAAAGGTGCCAATAGGAGTTCAACCGTATTAGAAATCATACATTCAGATATATGTTGTCCATATGTGGACGCATATGGTCAGAAATACTTTATCACTTTTATAGATGATTACTCACGATATATGTATCTCTACATGCTTCATAATAAGAGCGAAGCACTAGAAGCCTTTAAAGTTTTCAAGGTTGAAGTAGAGAAACAATGCGAAAAACAAATTAAGATTGTGAGAACTGATAGAGGTGGTGAGTATTATGATAGATATACGGAAGATGGACAAGCACAAGGTCTGTTTGCAAAGTTTGTTCAACACAATGGGATTGTTGCCCAATATACTATGCCTAGTTCTCTAGATCAGAATGGTGTAGCAAAAAGAAAAACCGAACATTATTAGACATGGTGCGTAGTATGTTAAGTAGCTCTAAGCTACCTAAGTCCTTGTGGATTGAATCTCTTAAGACAGCAACATATATATTAAATTGAGTTCCAACCAAGGTTGTTCCAAAGATGCATTTTAGGTACTCAAAGGTTGGAAACCTAGTTTGACACATATACGTGTATGGCATGCCCGTCTGAAGTTAGAATTTACAATCCACAAGAAACGAAACTGTATCCTAGGACCATTATTGGATATTTCATTGGATGTGCCGAAAGGTCTAAAGGATACAGATTCTACTGTCCATCTAACAGTACTAGGATTGTGGAATCAAGAAATGCAAAATTTCTTAAAATGACGTAATTAGTGAGAGTGATCAACTTCAGAATAAAATTTCTATAGGAGATCAACCTTACACTTCAAGTCAAAAATTGATTGTTGTACATAATACCCCTCAAGTTCAATTGGGTTTTGAGCAACCAATCAATGAGATTCCCCAAGCTGTTGAAAATATGTATATAGATCAAGTTGTTCATGTAATTCCTGAAATTATTGAACAACCAGTTGAACATCATAATACACAGGAAAATGTTAGTGCAACATTGAGAAGATCTACTGGAGAAAGAAAATGAGCATTTCCTAGTGACTTTGTTGTATATTTGCAAGAATCTGACATTGGAGTTGAAAATGATCATGAGTCTTTTTCACAAACCATGAATTCTAAAGAGTTTGAATTGTGGTACAATGCCATGAAAGAAGAGATGAATTCTATGAAAAGTAATGAGGTCTGGGATCTTGTCGATTTGCCTAATGGTGTAAAACCATTGGATGTAAATGGGTTTTAAAACTAAAAAGGACTCATCAGGCAACATAGAGAGATATAAAGCAAGACACGTTGCTAAAGAATTCACTCAAAAGAAAGCAATTGATTACACAGAGACATTTTCTCCCGTGTCTAAAAAGGATTCCTTGTGCATAATATTGGCATTAGTAGCACACTTTAACTTAGAATTGCAACAGATGGATGTGTAAATAGCATTTCTCAAGGTGATCTAGAGGAAGAGGTTTTTATGAAACAACCTGAAGGATTCTCCTCTAGTAATGGTGAGCACTTGGTATGCAAGTTAAAGAAATCCATATATGGACTAAAACAAGCTTCCTGTCAATGGTATTTGAAATTTCATAACGTTATCTCTTCATTCGACTTTGTTGAGAACATTATTGATCAATGTATATACCATAAGATTAGTGGGAGTAAAATATGTTTCTTAGTTCTAAATGTGGATGATATCTTACTTGCATCCAATGAAAAGGGAATGATACATGAGGTGAAACAATTTCTCTCTAAATGTTTTGATATGAAAGACATGGGTGATGCATCTTATGTTATTGGTATTAAGATTCATCGAGATAGACATCAAGGTACCTTAGGTTTATCTCAAGAATCTTGTATCAATAAAATTTTAGAGAGATTTTGAATGAAATATTGTTTTTATTAAGTGTAGATCCTACCGTAAAGGGTGATAAGTTCAATTTGAATTAGTGCCCGAAGAACGATCTTGAGAGGGAACAAATGAAGGACATTCCTTATGCTTCTACTGTCGGAACCTTGATGTATACTCAGGTTTGTACAAAAACTGACATATCTTTTGTTGTTGGAATGTTAGGAAGGTATTAGAGTAATCCTGGTCTTGACCACTGGAGAGCTGCAAAGAAAGCTTAAGATATCTTCAAGGAACAAAAGACTACATGCTTATGTACAAATGATCAGATGACTTGGAAGTCATTGGCTACTCTGATTCAAACTTTGCTCATTGTGTTGATTCACGAAAATCAACTTCAGGATACATATTTATGTTAGCCAGTGGAGCTATATCTTGGAGAAGTGTAAAACAGACTCTAGTTACTACTTTCACTATGGAGGCTGAGTTTGTTTCTTGTTTCGAGGCTACCTCACATGGTGTATAGTTAAAGAGTTTTATTTCTGGACTTAGAATTGTCGACTCTATATCTAAGCCATTAAGGTTATATTATGACAATACAGCTGTTCTCTTTATGGCTAAGAATAATAAAAGTGGTAGTCGAAGCAATCATATAGACATCAAATATCTAGCCATAAGAGAACGTGTTAAAGACAAGAAAGTGGCCATTGAACACATTAGCACTGAAGTAATGTTAGCTGATCCTTTAACTAAAGGCATGCCACCACAAAACTTTCAGGATCATGTAATCACAATGGGACTTAGTCCCACCATGTAAAATTTTGTTGTAACAATGAATGTTTACGAAACTCTATTTTGCATGATATTTCTCGTTAACTTTGTGCACATTCAGTTTAATTTTCAAAAATGTCACTAAAGTATGGACCTTGAATAAATATTGAGTTTATTCATTAATTATATGGGTTAAAGTTTATAGATATAGTGTATTGTGATACATGGAAAATACTACTCACTACAAGAGAAACTATCGCCGTGATTCGTCTATTGTATTTCATTAACGAGATTAGAATATATGGACCAAGTGGAAGAATGTTAGCATTTTTGTTATTGTTGATATGGTCCATATTACATGGGTCCATTATCCCACTTCATGGACCCATTATCCTACTACATGTATCCATTATCGTACTAATGGGAAAGTGGTTAATTAACCATTATCCCACTAATGGGATAATGGTTAACTACCCACTATCCCACTACATAGATCCACTATCCTACTACACAAGTTGTTGGTAACCTCCCATAACCTCCTAACCGTTCTTGATCAAAGCACGATTATAAATATTTCATTTAGTTCAAAGGTCCCTAAGCACATTACTTCTAAAAACTCTATACCATCTAAGAGTGAGATTTGAGTGCTTAGAAGATCTTTGAAGAAAAGAAAAATTGTAGACTTCGACTATATCGCTAACAATGGATGGAGGTATGTCGATCACACTATATTTACGCTGCGTCATTGCTCTGTAATGTCTTACAGCTTGAGCATTGAGAGTCTGTTGGTGAGCCCCCTTACATTTCGGAGGACTCTTTCACTTCGCTTTCTATTTTAGTTATTAGGATGTTGTGGGGTTGGTTCCAACATCCATCTCAGTTTCTTAGAGGCTTCATAGATGGTCATATGTTAGTCCTTTGAGTCTATTCATTATCATCTCTTATTGTTAAGACTTGGGTCGACACTTCTTGCCAAGTTGAATGTTTAATCTTTGAAACATTCTCAGTTATTATATTTTTCAGTTCAGTTAAGTTCATTGATCATTGTAGATATGAATTTTGTCTTCTGCTAAGTTAAGTAAGACATGTCAAGGGTTCGCTTGGTCCAGTAATGGTCTTCGAGTGTCAGCCACGTATGGGGTGTAGGTTTGGAGCGTGACAAAATATGAGCACTATAGGGACCACAAAATTAATTATTGAGGCTTCATATTATTAAATAATTGCTAATAATTAATTTGAATTATTCTTATCATATTAAATCATAAATAATTCCACTATAACTTTGTAATTGTACTCCTCTATTTATATTTCGAAATTCCCTATTAAACATTTATGAAATTCCCCATATTAAGATGACAAATCCGAATCAATTAATTAAATTAATGGTGAATTTTATTCAATGATTAATTTCCTGTAGTGCACTACTTAACTTATTACATGTGTCGAATTCATAAATCCATTTGTAATGTTTGACATGATGAAAACTTAGAATCTCTTCAAAAAAGCACATTATCAATCTCTATATCGAGACATGAATTTCATTAACTAACTGATTGCTTCACTAATGTATATAAACTAGTAAAACTACCCCCGCTTTGCGCGGGAATTTAATATAACAAAATTTATAAAATAAAATTTTAAACCTATCAGTCATCAAAACTAAAACACTATATTATGTTATATACAAGATTACGCGGTAACAAACATTAATAATATAAAGGAAAATGAAACTTATTACATGTTATCATTTTCTTATGAGATAAGGGTAGATCATCTTATCATTTATCCTTAATAACATAAGTATAAATTAATGACTGTAAAAATACATACCTAGATCTGTAACATAAGCAATGGTGTCAGTGAGCCACTAAACAGGAACAAAGTACACAAATATTTAGTTGTGAAGAAGAAGAAAGGTTTAGAATTTTTATTGTTTTAAAATGAAAGGAAATCCTTCTATTTATAGACAACAAAGGGTAGCTTGCACAAATATTTATTGTGCCTTATCAGAAAGGTTACAACTATTTGAAAAAGTTGCAACCCTTCGTAAATGTCACAACCTTTCATAAAAGTCACAATAAAGCTGCAACTTTCATTAAAGTCGCAATTTTTCATGAAAGTCTCAACTCTTCATAAAAGTTGCAACTTTTCCTATAAGTTGCAACTTTTCATAAAAGTCACAATTCTTCATTAATGTCGCAACTCTTCATAAAAGTCACAACTTTTCATGAAAGGGGAAGGCTAGTTTTGGAAATAAATAAATTTAAAAGGGAATTCTTGTTTGTGGGTGCACCACGTAGGCGGGACTAAGATTTTCTTTTATATACATGATATCATCCAATTTACCAAACACATTGAACCATCTTAGAATTTCACTGTTTAATTAGTCAAAAGGATAATTAATGTACACAGATCATAGTAGTTATATCGGAATTGAGATTATAAGTAAATTTAACAGTTTAGAGAATATATTTTTGGTCAATAAGTCTAAAACAACTATATCTACTCGCTCTCGTTCAATATATACAAAAATACACTAATACAATAAGTTTGAACTATAGCATTCTTATAATCAAGATAAATTATATATAATCTTGTGCTACAATCGTATCGATTAAATATTCAATTTCCATCTTTAGATTATGAACAAAAAAACTTTATGATCTTAAGAACCAATTATTTGAAACTAAAATTCACAATCATATCCCTGCCAGTCTAATTCCCTATCGCCGATATTAAATTTTCTTTTTTAAAATTGTTTTTTACAAGTAAACAAATATATAATTAAAAATCTTTAAACATGCCAACAGTGAAAACGAAACATTTAACAATCATAGAGATATGGGTTAAAATTCTTAAGTTGACCCACATTGTAAGATGTGGTCTTGAAACATGATTAAAACAACATCTCCAATTATATATTTTTATTAGAATGTATTGAGTCTTCAAACTCTAACCACAAGAATTACGATGTTAAGCTAAAAGTTTGCTATTGCCTCCATTTTTCAGTAATCAGTTTATAAACTTTACCATATTTTCAGGGAGACTTGAGAATCATGCATGTATGTACAATCAATTAAACTTATTCATATCATCTAGTATCTATTTAACTAGATGCAAGCTTGCTATTGATGCTAATTGTTGGAAAACAATAAGCACAACAAAAGCATACCATAATCATACCTCTTACACAAATAATACATAACCAATACATTTATGCTAGACACATATAATCACGCTGGAACACATAACCTGGATGAAATTTTGATTCAAGAATTACCTCTTGAATAGTGAGCAGATACGTACAAGCAAATCCACAAGTTAGATAGACCATCAAGCGAATCAACAAGATAGACAACAGCTTTGTGGTCTTCTACAATGATTCCAAGATTACATCCGAACTCTCTCAATACTTTGGTTGGAAAGTATCGTATAAAAAATTTATTCACTTTCTAGGTTAGAAGAACCTCTATTTATAGAGATTTCATCCAAGTTCAAGAAGGAGAAGAAAAATTATGCCTCTTTTCTTGAACTAGAAAACACATGTTATTGGTTAACGTTTTAAACATACGATATCGAATTGTAGGTGCAAATATACGTTAATAAGTATTGTAACACCCCAGAAATTGTTTTGAACTAAGACTCTAACCGTTCTTCGAAGCGAGTGAAATTTTTGCAAGGAATTTAAATTTTCCCAAGTGTTAAGATAACTAGATGTATCACCTTGAGTTCCAACAAGAACTATAGAGAAAAACATTCAAGTCATTCCTAAGTTCTTCTTGAGTTTTGTGTCCACTTCAGATGACCATAACTTTTAGTACAAAATGTTTTAGGAGACTCCTAAGATATTAAATTAAATCCCTTCGATCCCTCTTTCCATCTTCACCGAGTTTCCTCAATTATGAGCTCTAAGTAAAAAGTTCTGACTGATTTACTAACAATGTGCAAACCTGGTAGCAGCTCCACGATGCCTACGCGAAGTGAAGCAAATATGAACCTCACTGCTCTGTGAAAAATGATTTCGACTACCAGTTCATTTCTTTTATTTCTTTAGGGGTATTTTGGTCCTAAAAAACCATAGTAGGTCATCTATATTGCCCTAAACATATAGAAAATCAGTTTTCACAAATCAACCCTCTCATTCACTCCAAAGATTCTACGCTCAAGAAAATCAAGAAATGTTATGGCTAGGGTTCATCTATCAAGGTTTTCCTTCAACTTCTTCAATAAGATGATTTCTTCATAAATGTAAGCTTCCATAGTGTTGAGTTTGTTCACCCACACGCCAATCATGTTAATGTCATCTTAAAATTCGTTCTAAAAGTTGAAGCTTTGATGTTCTTGTTATGTATTCATGAATTTACTTTCGTTCTTGAATTGGGTTGAGATTGAGGAGTTCTTGAGGTTAATGTATCGATTTATAGAGTGGTTAGAGTTAGATTAGAGTGTACATGTGCTTGGTATCTAAATCTAAAGAGAGATTGAGAAAAAGAATCGAATTTAGGTGACTTAGGGATAGAAAATGAAAAAGAAATTTTGTCGGACAAAATCTGGAGGTGGTTGCATGTCATGGGGCAGGTTCCCAGATTTCAGAATTTTTGTTTCGTGTCGCAGAGCTGACACAAGTTGTTCTGCCTCAAAATACATTTTCGAAACCAAATTTTAAATGCTTTTCCGTATCGCGGACCCACTATCATATATTGGTTTTGAGTCTCTTCTCATGTTTAGCTATCTAAAATCATTCCTAAACACCATGAGACCTTTCCTATCAAAAATCACAACCTTGAAAAATCACAACCTTGAATTCATCAATCATAGTCAAGGTTGAGTTAAAAGTCAAGTGTTCAGAGTTCTTTCGAATATTTTTTCAGACAAACCCTTTTTGTCCTTTTGAAGAGTCTTCGGCAAATTCTAATAACTAGTTTCTAGACTTGAGCTAGTGAGTATGAGAGTGAGAATAATGTATTCATCAGTCTACCTAATAATCATGAGATATTTCTTATCATAAACTATAACTCTTGAATTCATAATTCACATTCAAGAGAGAGTTAAGAGTAGAGTTCAAAAAAGCCTTTGATTTCAAGGAAGCCTTTGAGTTCAATTGTAAATCCTTTGGGATCAATTGTAGATTTGAACTATGTTTTGAGGAAGCAAGTCAGACAATGAGAAGAGTCTTATACATGAGTTTAATACTATTGTGTAAACCCTCAAGTCGAGTCATTCATGTCCATATCTTCCGCATGAACCCATAAGATTAGTACCTTTGAGAGGAGTAGTATCTTCAAGTTCTTAGCCTTTAAATGTTGAGAGCCTAATCCCTTTTGAGAAGCATCTTTGAGTACTTGAGTTGAATATTTCATACCCATAATTTCACATGAATTCTACAAGTCGAATAATTTTCAAATGAGTAGTATCATTGAAGTTCTTCAGTTCCAAGTATTGAGTCCTATCTATGGTTATTGAAAACCTTGCATTGAGTCGTTCATGTCCATTATTCGGCATGAACCATATTTTAAATAGTCTTTTACAAATATTTAAACTTTGTTTTAAGACTTCAGTTTTGAGTTTAATACAAAGTAAAAATTGAAGTCTTTTCTTCAAAGAAGCATATGGGGACTGAGTATTTCCAAAAGAGATTTAAAATATTTTTCACATTTAAATCAGAACGTACACTGAGATTTCCGATGAGCTTTCGGACTAGTTTTCAGAAAAGAGTAATCACTTTCTAAATAAAGCATGAGAGGAAACTAAGATTTCCAAGATAGCCTTTGAACCAAGTTTTTGAGCATCTCAAATCACAGAAGAAGTATGTTTTTAGCATGAAGAGTTAATATAATTTATTATTTTTGGGAGTAGTATTGAGCACCGATATAGGAAAGGGTTCAAAAAACTATAAACCCCCATAAACCAGGCAGTAGTCATGGGTAGAAAAGGGTCATACTTTTTAGATGAATTTTTTTAACATAGACTAGTGGATCCACTTAATAGTTCAGGTCCTATACCTTGGTCGGGTATAGGATGCGCTGAAAGCATGAGGTAGATCATTATATCATCATTATAGATCTTAAGTGATGGTTGTCGGTAAGAGAAGCTCCCACAGTAATTGAATGCTTCCTCAAGGGGTTCTGCTTAGTATGAATTTGGGTATGGGACTTCATTCATGCGTTGCACAAGTAGACTTTGAGAGGGATTATGGTATGTCTTTTATGATATTATGATTATGAGTTGACATTATCTTTTTAAACAACTTATGATACACTTGTTTTCAACTGTTTTATATTGAAATGAGTTCAGTTATATATCAAGATTTGAGTATTTTGAGTTAAGTACCTTAAGTTGAGTCTGTTTAGTTGATATGTGCTTCCTTAAGTCGAGTATCATATCTTTGAAATTGAGTACCTAATCACTGAGTTGAGTATCTTATCCTTGAGTACTTATGAGTGAGTAAGTTAAGTAGTTTTAAGTATCCTTGAGTTGAGCAAGTTTGAAAAGAGGTAAGTATGTTTCCATTTTTATCAAGTTCAAGCTTATGTTATGCTTTAGAATTCCCCTTACATGCTCTCACATTGACGAACTAAGGCATTTGGCATGCATCTTCTCATGATGCAGACCCATGTATTCAGGATCATCAACATGAGCTTCGTTGATGTCACATGGAATTTGAGTTATCTATATTAAGCCTCTTTTATTCCGGTGGATTCCACTTACTTTAAGTTGTTAGGACGTCGTGAGTCTTGTCTCAACTTGCATCATTGTCATTTAGAGACTTCATAGATAGACAATAGAGTTTTAGAAGTCTTCATTTATTTTATTAAATGTTTTAAAGACTTAAGTTTCCTATTTTATAGCGAGTTGAATATATAACTTTTATTTAGAGTTTTTCATTTGAGTTAATGTTTTGTATTTTAGTTTTTAAGCTTTTTCATGGTTAAGTTAGTCTTCCGCATGTAGTCAGCCAAGATGAGGGTTTACTTGGGAACCAATAATGGTTCTTGAATGCTGGCCACTTCCAGTGTGTAGACTCGGGTCGTGAAAAACTTGGTATTAGAGCATAGAGTTCAAGTGTCCTATGGTGTCTACGAAGTCTTGTCACGTAGGATCTTGTTTATGGTTGTAAGGGGCCCACTTTTATAAATAAGGGACTACAGACATGTAAGAGATGTTTTCCTTCTTTCATAATCTTAATCGTGCGATAGAGCTAAGTCATAGAGATTTATCCATTCTCGTGCGTTTCTTAGAATCATTCGACTACCCATTATACTACATGTGGTTGAAAGGAGAGTCGGTTCTTTATTGATGAGTTGTTCGTAGCAAGAGTTTTAGGAAGTCATGAGACTCAATAGGTGCTTAAGAGAAGTCCAAGAGTAATTTAAGTGTTCAGTTTCAAAATAATGCACCCATATTCATATGAATCGCTCATTTGAGCTAAAAGTGAGTTGTACTCTTTTTTTAAGCCTTATTTTAGATGATGTACTTTTTAAGAAGTATGTTTAGAGCTTGGGGTATGATTTTCACCCAAAAGAGTAGCATGAGTTATGAGATCATGAGTAATAGTAGTGAAAGAGCCCAGAGTTAGAGGAAAGTATGCAGAGGTTTAGTAATCCTACTAAGAAGATGGTGTTTTGACAAGCTATGTTAGTATAGTCATGCACCTAGTAAGTTATTAATGAAGAGTTTTCCCTTATGGGCAGACTAAGAAGTGAGGAGTTCTAAAGATTCCATCATAGGAGGTAACAAGTATTGTAGCTAAGAAAGGGGTTTGTGATGATGTGTCATTGTGTTAGTAATGACTAAGTGTAAGTGGTGAATAGAAGAGCAAGAGTACTCAAGAGGTGATAGATCCAACCTAGGCTTATTATTTGTTTGAGAGAGTCATGGTGTTCATAAGGTTATTGAACTAATAAAGTAATGTGGTATAGTATAGTAGGTGAGTATTGGTATTGAGGTTTTGTAATGAACATTAAGCTTGAATTTGAGATGAGTGTCATGATCCAAAAGAATGGCAAAATGAAGGCTTTAGATTTGATATAGAATACTTGAAATAGAGTAGGTGTGGAATTGAGGTGATTAGCTGCAATAGTTATCAGTGGGACAAGTTAGAGACCCTGACGATAAGGGTAGTAAAATGTGGCTAAGTCACAAGAATAACAAGAGAATTAAGAGGTGTGCTGAGATGATATTTTACCAGATGAGGTTCTAATTAAGTTATAATTTTCCATGTGTGCCTAGATAACGTAATTGAGATGTCAATTCTGAATAGGTCGATAGCTTTCAAGTGTTAGGTTTAGACCTAAGGGGGAGATGATAAAAAGAGAAATCATGTCAAGTGTTTGAGAGTAAGGTACTAATGAGTTCCAAAGAGTTTGGGGATATATTTTTAGAGTTCCTTTCAGTAATGGAGTTGTTAGAGTACTAAGCTTGAATATTTTGTTGTTAACATTTAGTGATTCTTGATATGAGCCCTGTGTGGTGGTAAATAGTAATAGTCTTGGAATGAGATTCCCTATAGAGAGGTATCGAACTTGAACCTAAGGAATTGAGTTAATCTTGAATATAGTAAGAGCAGGACATTAGGCATAGACCTTGGTTAGAGTTACTCATTCTATATCCAGCCCAGTCGTCATTTGAGGACGAATAATCCCAAGGGGGAGATATAGTAACACCCCAGAAAATTTTTTGAACTAAGACACGAATCGTTCTTCGTCATGAGTGAAATTTTTGCAAGGAATTAATATTTTCCTAAGTGTTAAGGTCACTAGATGTAGCACCTTGAGTTCCAAGAAGAACTAGAGAGGAAAGCATTCAAGTCATTCCTAAGTTTTTTTAACGTTTTTGTCAACTTCAAATAGCCATAAATTTTAGTTCCGAATGAGTAAGGATACCCATAAGATATTAAATTAAATACTTTCGTGTCTTCTTTCCAATGCCACCAAGTTTGCTAAATTCCTAGCTCTGAGTAAAAAGATATGACTGATTTATTAACGATGCGCAAACCTAGCAGCAATTCACGATGGCTCAGCGTCGTGGAGCAAATGCCCCGTGAAAAAATATTCCAACTCCCAGATCATTTTGTTTATTTATTTAGGGGTATTTTGGTCCTAAAAACCCATAGTAGATCATTTAAATTGCCATAAACATATAGAAAATCAGTTTTCACAAATCAACCCTGTCATTCACTCCAAAGATTCCACGCTCAAAAAAATCAAGTAACGCTAAAGCTAGGGTTCATCTTTCAATGTTTTCCTTCAAGTTCTACAAGAAGATGATTTCTTCTGGTTTGTAAGCTTCCATAGTGTTGGGTGTGTTCACCCACACACAAATCATGTTAATTTCAGCTTTAAATTCGTTCTAAAAGTTGAAGCTTTGATGTTCTTGTTATGTATTCATGAATTTGCCTTGGTCCTTGAATTGGGTTGAGATTGAGAAGTTCTTGAGGTTAATGTGTTTATTTATAGAGTGGTTAGTGTTAGATTCTATTGTACATGTGTTGGGTATCTAAGTCTAAGAAAGATTGAGAAAAAAATCAAATTTAGGCGACTTGGGGTTACAAAAATGAAGAAGAAATTTCATCGAAAGAAATCTAGAGGTTGTTGTGCGTCGCAAGGCAGGTTCCTAGATTTGAGAATATCTCTTTCTTGTCGCAGATCTGACATGAGGTGTTCTTCCCCAAAATATGTTTTCGAAACATAATTTTAAAAGGCTCTCCGCGTCGCGGACCCAATCTCAAATATTGGTTTTTAGTGGTTTCTCATGTTTAGCTATCTAAAATCATTCCTAAACATCATAAGACCTCTCCTATTACAAATCACAACCTTTAATTCATAAATCACATCAATGTATAGTTGAGAATCAAGTCTTCAGAGTTCTTTCGAATATTTTTTCAGAAAATCCCTTTCTATCTTTTTGAGGAGTCTTCTACAAATTCTAATTCAAAACTCAAGCGAGTGAGTATGAAAGTGAGAATAATGTATTCATGAGTCTACCTTGTTATCATGAGATATTTCTTATCATGAACTATAACTCTTAAATTCATAATTTACATTCAATAGAGAGTTAAGAATAGAGTTCAAGAAAGCCTTTGATTTCAATTGTGAATCATTTGAGATCAACTATCGATTTGAACTAAGTTTTGAGGAAGTAAGTCAGAAAATGAGAAGAGTCATATACTTGAGTTTCATATTGTTATGTTGACTTTCAGTTTGAGTCGTTCATACCCTTAACTTCTACAAGAACCCCATAAGTTTAGTACATTTGAGAGGAGTAGTATCTTCAAGTTCTAAGCCTTTAAGTGTTGAGATCCTAATCCCTTTTGAGAAGAATCTTTGTGTACTAGAGTCGAATATTTCATGCCCAAAATTCCGCATGAATACATAAGTTGAAAAATCTTGAGATGAGTAGTATCATTGAAGTTCTTGAGTTCCAAGTATTGAGTTCTATCTATGGTTATTGAAAACCTTGTGTTCATGTACATCATTCGGCATGAACCATATTGTAACAAGTCTTTTATAAATGTTTAAACTTTGTTTTATGAGTAAAATTTGAAGTTCTTTCTTCAAAGAAGCATATGGGGACTAAGTATTTTCCAAAGAGATTTAAAATATTTTTTACATTTCAATCAGAACGGATACTGAGATTTCCAAAGAGCTTTCGGGCTAGTTTTAAAAAAAGAATAATCACTTTCTAAATAAAGCAACAGAGGAAACTGTGTTTTGGGGCACTAATCTCAAATCACAGAATAAGTATGTTTTTAGCATAAAGAGCTAATATAATATATTATTTTTGAGAGTAGTATTGAGCATCCATATGGGGAAGAGTTCAAAAAACTAAAAAACCCCATAAACCATATAGCCATCATGGGTGAAAAAGTGTCATATTTTTTTATGAATCCTTTTCACATAGACTAGTGGATCCACTTAGTAGTTCTTTCCTTATACCTTTTGCCGGGTATAGCATGCGCTGAAAGCGTGAGGTAAACCAATGTATCATTACTATAGCTCTTAAGTGATGGTTGTCGGTAAGATAAGCTCCCACATTAATAATTGCATGGTTGCTCAAGGGGTTGTGCTTAATATGAATGGGGGTGTGGGACTTCATTCATGCATTGCACAAGTAGACTTTGATAAGGAGCATGGTATGTCTTTTATGATATTATAATTATGAGTTAACATCACGTTTTTAAACAACTTTTCTTTATGTTGCACTTGTTTTAAACTACTTTAGATTGAAATGAGTTCAGTTAAGTATTAGAAGTTGAGTATTTCGAGTTGAGTACCTTAAGTTGAGTATCTTGAGTTGATATGAGCATCATTGAGTCGAGTAACATATCTTTGAAGTTTAGTATCTAATCTCTAAGTTGAGTATATTATCCTTGAGAACTTCTCAGTTGAGTAACTTGCATAATTTTAAGTATCCTTGAGTATTTCTTGAGTTGATTAAGTTTGAAAAGAGGTAAGTATGTTTTTATTTTTATCAAGTTCAAATTTATGTTATGCTTTAAAATTACCCTTACATGCTCGTACATTCCACATACTGATTCATTTGGCCTGCATCTTCTCATGATACAGACCCAGATATTCAGGGTCATCAACAGGAGCTTTGTCAATGTGACATGGAGTATCAGTTTGCTATGGTGAGTCTCCTTTCTTCCAAAGGATTCTAGTTACTTTTAGTTGTTAGGAGGTGGTGAGTCTTGTCTTGACTACAATTATTCTCATTTAGAGGCTTAATATATATAAAGTAGTGTTTTAGAAGTCTTCATTTATTTTGTTAAATGTTTTAAAGACTTACGTTGCATATTTTATAGCGAGTTGAATATATAAATTTTATTTAGAATTTTTCGTTTGAGTTGATGTTTTGTATTTCAGTTTCATGAATTTTTATTAAGTTTTTAGGCTTGTGCATGCTTAAGTTAGTCTTCCGCTTGTAGTCAACTAGGATAAGGATTCACTTGGGGACCAACAAAGGTTTTTGAGTGCCGGCCACTTCGAGGGTGTAGACTAGGGTAGTGAAAAGTATAAAACCCAATAAGGAGTTGGGGTAGAACCCACAGGGAGTGGTATGTGTTCAAACTCAATAAAGAAGCATAAATATGGTCAAATCATCTTAATGACTAGAATTTATCGAAATAAACATACAAACAAGTCAAAAGGGGTGACATGAATGTGAGATGGGGGGAGGGGGTTTGGTTTGAAATTATCAACTACAACACAGTCACAAACAATGATGAAATAACAATAAAAGAGAGGAATTCTCAGGATGTGATCGATTATAGGAAATTTTAATGTATGGTTAATTGGAACTACTAGAGAATAGCTAAATATAGATGGGTAGGCTAGACTATAATTAAAATATCTTTCTCCCGAACAACTATTATGCTTCAAGTAATTTCTCTCGAACATCAACAAGTATAGCAATTAAGAACAACCCAAAACCTTAATACATCTTCCCTCTCGAGCAAGATGGGTAGGGTTGTGTTTAGGATTCACTCTCTCGAGCTGAACCCAAATCAACCCAATATATACAAACCATTAATAAAAAACTTTGGTTCTCAAACCTCCCACTCGAGCAAGATAGCTATGAACACAAAATTAGAACTACATTTGCAACTACAATTCATAAATTATCTCCCAAATAATGATTAAAACCACTTCAATATAGCATTTAAACTAGTAATTAACAATACCCATAAAATAATTTAACTCATAATCACATTATCACACACCAAGAATTGGGGTTTTAGCAAAACATCATAAAAGAGTAAAAATGGTTACCAAATTGATTAGCCGTCAATTGGGTAAGTGTAATTTAGCCTTTACAATGCTTTGATTTGCACAAAATTCAAAAATTACTTGTGAAATCTCCAAATTAAGTTTCAGAAAGCCTTCTAGTCTACTAAAAATGTTCTTGAATAAACTACCAGTGTTTCATCAGTAAGTCAACTCTGTTTAAAATCTAATTTATA